>JASAMX010009160.1:0-38464 GCA_030248175.1 Microlaimidae sp. YZB2_3 | reverse complement strand
TGTCATCTACTTCGTTCAGTTACGTATTGTTCTGGGACAGTTGATTAACTGATAAACGAATTAGTTCTATGTTACAAAATTGTTTATAACATAGTTGACGTTGACTTTAACAATTTTTTTGCACTGGATGAAAGCACAAGAACTAGAAGTCACAGTTTAAAATTAATTTTACCAAAATGTTCTCTAAATTGCTACAAATATTTCTTTTCAACTAGACAATTAAAGCGTGGAACGCATTGCCTTCTGATGTAGTTTCAACAAAAACTGTTAAAGTATTTCGTCAAAATATGAATACCTTAGCTTTATAATTCCCACTTTGTATCTAGTGCATATCATTTCTTTTACCGCCTTCTATGGCAGTTCTTACAAAATGTTTAAGTACTTCATTTAAAAATTTTATAATCTGTTTGTATTATGTATTTTAATTTTTATGATGACTAGTTATGAATTTACTTTTTTTGCAAGTTGTCGTTTTAGTTGTATTGTGTATCAATACCCGTGTTTAACTTAATAAACATTTAACATTAAAAAAAAAAAATTTTAATAAAATTTTAGTAGTTTCACTAATAACTCCTGGTTTGTTGGTAAATTGAAGGAGGAGAATTTTCTACGGTTGCTAAAATAAAAAAAAAATCTTTTTAGGCTAGAAACATGATAATTTTATTATAGAAAAATTGGCAAAAAAGGAGCTATGGAGGTAAAAAACGGATTTTCTGTTCTATAGCTTTCAAGAACTGAAGTTATGAGTCTCTGAAGCTTAAAGTTTTAGACATCAAAAATATTGTGAGGTAAATTTGGATTTCAAATGTTGAAAGCCATTTTAAAAAAATACAAATTTTAGATCCCGCATAGAAAACAGATGCAAATTCATTTCAAGTTGTTAATAATTTTGGCTTAAATGATCTGTCCTAATATAAATTTTAGAACAATTGTTTAATTTTAAAAGAGCAAAAGCTGATTAAAAAATTAACGCATAAAAACATTTTTTAAAGATGCTTTCTATGATAATTGCTTTTGAGATAAACCTTAAACACTTTTGTGGTTGTTAGATTACAGTTGCTTTAGAAAAAGGTTAGAATATTTTTGTTCCCCATGAAGCAAATTAGGGAAAGGAAATTATTAGAGTGCCACCAGTTATACTTACACGTTAAATAAAAGGATAACGGTGTTTGCTTAGTATTGATACTCAAGACATACCGCCGTATAAGACTGTTGTTATATAACGCGAAATATCTCAAAAAAGTCTAAAAAGTATAACTCTAAAGTCTAAAAAACCTTGTGAAATTAAATTTAATATGAGGTGATTTTTTAGTAAGTGTTTCTATCTATTTATATAAAAAAATTAGCTGGCCTGGGGGGGAGCGATTAAATAGGTTTAGGCTCGCATTTCTTTAGGGCACGCATTTTAGCCTAACGCCAGCTGTAGTGGTTTTTACCTGTTTAGTTTTCAACTCTATTTCAATTTAGCAATTATGGTTTTTTTAGCGGAAGTCAAGCCTTTACTTCTAATGGATTAAATTGTGAAACCTGGACAGATGTATATGCTTTTTAAATCAGGTATAATTATTTAATACAATTAGACGTATAAGAATGAACACAAAATTTTTGAATAAAATTATACATTTAAACTAATGCATGTACAAAAAATTGCGTGCACTAGCAACAACAATCAAATTCTGCTGCAGTGCAGTACAATGCTGAAACCAGTGTTTTGGAACGAAAGTTCTACTTTAAATCTTCAGAACTCAGAAGCTCTTGAAAATCATCAATATTGAATACACCAAAATATGTCTATTGAAGCCATATTCAAATATGTTTCTGGTCCCGCACTAAAAAATTTAAAACGTATTTTTAAAAAATTTAATTTCTTCGCATTTTTTAATTTTTTTGCTTCAAGATGTTTGGGATAGTGCTAATGTTTTTGCAATGTTTAAAAGACAGGGCAAATTTTCAAAAAGTTATTTATATTTATCAAAAAAATCTGATGTTTTAACAGAACTATACAATTTTTACCAAATATATTACTTTAGCCTGCAGAATGCTTAGTTGTTTTTTTTTCAAAAAAAACTTAGAAATTTAGCTTGCATGCTTTATAAGATACACCCAAGTATTCGAAAAAAAATTTCCCAGAAAAATGTACAAAAAAACAGCTGACGCCATTTTTAAATACTAATACCCAAGCAAACGGTAGTACCTTACAATACACCGGAAAGTTTGATTTACTAAATATTTTCGAAATTAAGTTGTTGTAATCTTTTTTGTGAATAATGTTAAATTTTGTATTAAGAGGCCTATAGTTACAGAAAGTATTTTAACATATGTTATTTGATCATACGTTTTTATTAGCTTTTATTTAAAACAAATATACATAAAACAAAACAGATTATAAAATTTTTAAATGAAGTACTTAAACATTTTGTAAGAACTGCCATGAGAAGGCGGTAAAAGAAATGATATGCACTAGGAATACAAAGTGGGAATTATAAAGCTAAGGTATTCATATTTTGACGAACTGCTTTAGCAGTTTTTTGTTGAACTTCGTCAGAAGGCAATGCGTTCCACGCTTTAATTGTCTAGTTAAAGAAATATTTGTAGCAATTTAGAGAACATTTTTGGTAAAATTAATTTTAAACTGTGACTTCTAGTTCTTGTGCTTTAGTCCCATCCGGAAAAGAATAAATCAACGTCAACTATGTTATAAACAATTTTGTAACATAGAACTAAATCGTTTATCAGTCTACGATGCTCAAGCAAATGTAAATTTAATTCTGTTAGTCGGGTTTCATAACTAATTTTGGGAAAACTATCTTTTATACCACCTACGAGTAAAGAAATTTTGAACATTTTCTACGCATTTTTGTCTTTTATTACGTTTGGGGATATGGTATTGGTATCCTTAACATTTTTGGTAGACCTTTCCACGCCAAGATTTGCTTCGTTGAAAAAAGGCACTTTAAAACAATTTTTCCAGATTTAACAGAACCAGAGTTAATATTACGTGATAAAAATTTGACTCAAGTTAGATACACCAAATGTACATGTCCACAAAATTTTTCAGCGAAATCCCTACTATTGAAGTTTTTTAATTTCGTTTTATTACTAAAATTTTTGAAATAAAAAATAAAAAAAGAAGTTATAGTAGAGATTTTGTTAAAAACTTAAAAACTGGCTCGGAATTATGGTACAACTGCTGTGTTAAAAGTTGGGATCGCTAATTGCTATCAAATGACTAAACTTTCATTTAAATTTTTTTGATTTGACGCCGAGAAACTACATTTTAAAACATTTGTTTAAAAGTAGCTTTTACAAAAGATACACAGATGCGGCAGTAGCCGGGTTGTTAGTGCGTCGGGCTCAGATTTTTGGAGATGCAGGATCGAGTCCCCCCAGGCAATATTTTTAACGGCAAAAAATTTTTTTTTATTTTTAACTTTTTTAATTAAAAAAAAGTTCATTATTCAATACTGTATTTAACCCCGAGTTTGTGTTTTGGGGTGGTTTTGAGGTAAAACCGGTATATAGTTAGAATACCCCCCAAGGGGCGGGGGGTCGCAACCACCATGGCGCCCCCCCAGGGGGTCAAATCAAAAAAGGGAGGTCGGATTCGTTATCAGGACCCCATTTTGGGGAAAATCGGCGAAATTTTTGCAACTGTATTGTTCCACCTTAAACCAAGGAACCCCCAAACTTTTCCCATAGAGAAAAATAAGCGGCGAGCTTTTTTTTGTTTTTACAATTACTTGCTAAAAACAATTAAAGGTGCATTATACTAATTCACATTCTAATAAAGGCCTACAAAAATTTTTGAAACCCAATAATAAGATGGACATATCAGTAGTTTTAAAAGCATGAAAAAGTAAAGAAACTCTATTGTAAGCTTTTTAGCGATTGGAGGGCTCTAAACCGTTTGAGACTAAAATACCGAGATCTTTAACCACATTTGCTGATTTTATATCCAAATTTCTTAGACTGTATGTAGTTTTGGGGTTATTGTGACCCAGATAAAGCGTTTAGCATTTGTGCAGTGTAATTTTCATTTGCCATTTGTCAGCTCATGAACAAAAATTTTAAACTGAGTTTGTAAAAGACTGATTTGGAGTGTTTTTGTCAAAAATGTGATAAAGCTTGGCGTCGTCTACAAAAAGTTTTATCTGGGTTTCGGGACCTAGAACATTTGGTATATCTTTTATAAACAATAAAAATAAAAGCTGACCTAACACAATTCCTTGTGGAACACCGCTCCTAACATCGCCATAATCTGAAAGTGACTCATTTATAACAACTCGTTGACGTCTATTTGTTAAAAAGCTTTCTATCCAATCTTACAACTCATACTGAATTCCATATGCTGAAAGCTTTAGCATTAATTTTTGGTGACTGACGCAGTCAAACGCTTTCTTAAAATCGATATATATATATATATGGAGATATATATGGGAAATCGACATATACAACCCATTTTTTGTTGTTTAGAGCATTGTGCAAAGTAACTGATGGCCTACTGATTGGCCTGATAAAAAACCGTACTGCTCATTGCTTATTCGATGGTTTTTTTGTAGGTAGCTTAAAAAAGTGTCAAAAATAATCCTTTCCATAATTTTGCAAGAAATGCATGTGAGAGAAATTCGGCAGTAGTATGACTTTCCGCTAGGAATGTGGTTTTTAAAAAGATGTGTTACAAAAACTTTTGTCCAAATATCAGGAACAATTTTGTGAATAAGTGAAAGCTAAAAAATTTGCGCAAGTGGCATTGCTAACTCATCTGTGGTTTTTTTGTAATATATTGCTGGTATTCTATCTGGGGTTAAGGAACACTTGGATGGCAAACTTTTAAGTTTTTTCAATACAACAGATACAGGAAACTCGATACAAGTAAGTCTAATATTATCAGGAATTTTTTTTGAAAACTTGGCAAGTTCCCATCATCATTCTCAAAAACAGAACAAAAGTAATCGTTAAATATTTTGGACTTTTCAGAGTCGTCTGTAGTAAAAGTACCATCTGTACATTTAATGGTACTAATATTTACACTTTTTGATTTAAGCTTTTTTTTACAATAGTTATAAAAAGATTTTATATTGCCATTTTTCAAAACTTTTTTTTCTTGAGTATTAAAAAATTCTTTAAACGCGTTTTTATATTTTTGGCGCAGTTTTTATATTTAATTTTAATTAAATTACAGTTTTTGCTGATTTTATACAGTTTATTTTCTGATTTTGCAGTTGTATAATCTCTAATGGAAACTTAAATTTATTCTTTTTAATTGTTTTTTTTTTTTGGTATAAAAAGTACAATGCAAGTTTTTTGAATTTTAGAAAAATAGATGTAAAGTTTAATTACATTTTTGGAGTTTTTTATGATCTCCGCCAAGTCAACTTTGGATAAGTACAAATTATTTTGAGCGTAATTGGCTTTTTTTAAATCTCTAAACTAATCTAAAAAGCTAAAATTCACAATAAAGCCCACAATAATTTGATCACAAGTAAAAGACAAAGGCTCCAAAACAAACACATAGTTTATTAAAGTTATTTGGTTGCATAGTATTAAGTCCACTATATTTCCTGCTTTGTGGGTTGGAAAAAAACAAACTGATCAAGAGAATTTGGAAGTACACAATTTAAAAAAAAACATCGCGGCAAATTTTGAAATACTTAAGCGTTTTGGTTTCCCAGCACACCCCAGGAAAATTTAAGTCCCCCATAAGTATTGTAGATTAGCTACCAGAAACTAAAAAATCAATTAATTGGCAGAAAAGAATAATTTTTCAAATTCATGATTTTTCTCAATAAAAGTTGGCGAACAGTATATGGTAACAACCCGGAGTTTGTTAGTTTTACCCAAAATATCTAAAGCCACACATTCCAAAGCGGAAAAATTTTGCGGTATAAACACTGAACACATTTTAAGATGCCTCTTTGTTAAAACGCATACACCTCCGCCCAACGGAATGCGGACTGTCTTTTCTGTGCATATCATTGCAAAATAGGGCGTTTGACACAGTGGCATCCAGCAAACTTTCCGTGGCAGAAACAATATCCTATTTAGACGACGATAACAAAGCGTGAAATTCATGGAGTTTGTTTTCAAGGCTTTTAGCATTCAGGGAAATACAAACAATACCTGCGGCGTACCCCTATTTTTTACTGTTTAAAATACTGTGCAAATTTTTTTTACAGGCGGGCCGCTTTCCTTTGGTCTGGAAATTTATGATTCTTTTCTGAGTCAGAGTGCGGCGGTTTCCAGGATTGGCATATCTCCCATGTATCTGGGGATGACCCAAGGCGTTTAACAAAGCACCAGTTTTTGCCGTGCATATTGTTCAAATGATCGCGTTTTTGATAAAGCGATCTTATCTGTTGCCACTCAGCAACCGGGAACCACAACAAAAGTTCGATTTTTATCCCTCATTAGCGCTTCCCTCATTACCCTTTTGAAACTCTGTATTCCAAAGCCTTAAATTTGTTTTCAATGTTTAACTTAAATTTGGCGACTTCAAAAGCGATCGCAAGCGATTAGCGCATATTCCACAAGTCAACTTTAAGTTCGGCAAACGTTTCTGCATCTAATCCGGTGCAAGAAATATGGGAACGACCATTGCAAAAAGAGCAAGTAGCACAAAAATCGCCATCAATAATTGTGTCTTCGCATATTTCATAAAACATGACGTCACTTTAGGAATGTTAGTAGATTAAAGAAGAATTTTATTTAATTTCATTAAAAAAACCCAGGTAAGAGTAAAAGGAAATATAAACAAAATTAAAAAAATCAAAAAAGAGTAAAAGTAAAAGTGAATGAAATTCAAAAGTCAAATAAAAATAAATATAATTTAAAATTCGTTATTTTTTTACCTTTAAGCAAAAGTAAAACTAGTTCAAGCCTTGTCTTGAACCCTGTGAACTGTGGCTTTTTTAAAATATGCTGGAATTTTTTTCTATTAAAAAATCTGTTGTTGTTTTTTTTATCAAAACTCTATCTCACTGACATGAAAATATAATACAATTATTAAACATCGCTAAGGCTATACTCTAATTTACACTCAAAATGCGGGTCAACATGGGAACGACATTTGATAGTTGAAAGGCAATAGTTAAAAAGCGGTAATCCGTTTACACCAGACTACAAAATGGCAGCAGATAGTTGATAGTGAATAGTTTACCAGAGATAATCGTTCACACCAAAATTGTGTCTGATAGTTGACAGTTGTAGTTGATAGGAGGTAAAAGACAGCCGTTTACATACATAGTGGCGTTAGATAGCTGGGATTTGACGTTTGTTAGCTTGTTCACAATAGAATTAAAAATAAAAAATGGCAGCTGATAGTCAAGTTAAGGAATTCCTAAACTCTGCACTGCTAATTAAGCCAAATTAAAAATTTTTAAAAAAATTTTTTATTGTTTTTTGCTAAAATCAATATTTTTTCTTGATTTTACAAACTATTTTTATAAATTTCTATTGTTTTTTTAGTAAAATAAAGTTTTTGGTGAATTTTTTTTAAAATTTAGTTGATTTTGTCAAAATAAAATCGTTCAAAAAATTAGATAGTTTTTTTTTTCAAAAAAACCAATTGTTTTTTTTTTGTTTACAAATTAGATTGGGTCCAAAATGAAAGCAATAATGAAAGTTTAAAACTACCAAATATATAACTTTGGACCGACCTTACTTATCTACACAAAAATTTATATGCGAATATACTTCTAGGCTATAATTCATTCCCAAATTAAAAAAATTATATGTTGGGTCCTAAACAGAAAAGTATTAAGCAAATTTAAAGCTACAACCAATATAAGTTTTAATTGAACAAAGTAATCCACGCAAAATTTTATATAGCAAAACTACGCGTGTCATTAGTACTAAAGCTAAGGCTAAAGTTCTTTAGTACTAAAGGTTTTTTGGTCTTAGTACTAAAGCTAAGGCGCGGCTAAATTGAAATTAGCTGGAAAAAGCTCGGCAAAAGATAAGGGCCCAGCAAAACGTTAGCTTTTGCCAAGAAAAGGACAAATCAGCAAAATCTTAAGTGTTCTTACCAAACCAAAAACACGATTATTTAATAAGATTTATATCAGTGATAGGGGGAGGTTAGATGAAGTCCACCCCTCCCCCCTTAACCTCAAAATTTTGGACCTCCCTTCTGGACCAAAATCGAGTTCTCCTCAAATTTTCTCAAATTTTTTTAACCTGACTCTTATATGAATTTTAAATCTGACACCTCAAAGTATTTTGTTTTAAAAACCAGAGCCACCCTGAACTTCTAGATTTCAAAAATTTGAAAAACCAGCAAGTACAAATAGACTCCCTAGGACCTCTCTCCCAGAAATAAAGATGCAATTTACCCCGGGTAACCAACCACCCCCCCCCCCTTCACTTCCTCTTTAGCTGCCAAAACTATACTCACTTGGAGTAGAGTATGCTATTTTTACTTTAAAAATAACAAAAAAGTGGGTTATTTGAACAATAATGCTAATTACAATGAATAAAACGACTTTTGGTTTCAAAGTGAATGGGGTTTTACTTTTTTTTCTTATTTTTGTTTAAGCATTAGAAAAAAACTGATTTTTTTATAGTTTTTTTGAAGTATTTTTTTGAGTTTTAAAGTGCTTAATATTAAAATAATCACATTTTTATTATTTTATATATGCATTTTTTAAAGTTTATTATGCAGTAAGTGTTGTTTTTTTAATAAAAAAATGTTGGTTGTTGATTGAATGCTTTTTTTTCGTTTAGATAGAAAAAATATTCTTAAAAGTTAACCATTTTTAATGACATTTAATGTTAAACTGCAATATGCAGTACAAGGGCAACTTTAAAACTGTAAATTTAACGCTAAAACGTAGTTTTTTAATAAAAACTAAAATCTGATGAAATAAAAATGTCAAAAAAATCTTTAATATTGGGTTTTACTACAAACTTAAGAGTGCAATGCTAAAATTCACCTTAAAAAAAGATATTTTTATAAATTTTCAAAAATGTCTGTATTTGTCAGTTTGGCAAAAGCTAAAGTGCTTTAGTACTAAGCCTAAGGACTTTGGACTAAGCCTTTGGACTTAGTACTAAAGCTAAGGCTAAACGAATTTCAGACCTTTAGTACTAAAGCTAAAGCGCGGCTAAAGTGAAATTTCCCAGCAATGCACACCCGTAAGCAAAACACCTCCATAAAATAATTAATCCCCCACCTAATCTAAAGTTATACAGGTTGTTATTTTAAATTTGCCCAATGCTTTTCCATTTAGGACCCAATGTATGAATTTCTTAATTAAAGCTGGGAAATAATTACAGCATAAAAGTTTTTTGCATAAAAATTTTTGCGTAGATTACTTAGTCCAATATAAAATTATAGGGGGTTTTTATTTTAAATTTGCATAATTTTTTTCATTTAGAATCCAATCCAAGACTTTTTTAATTAAATTGGGAAATGAATTAGGACATAGAAGTGTTTTCGTATACAAATTTTCACATAGATTCGTCTGATTGATCTAAAGTTATATGGGTTATAACTTTAAATTTTCATCATGCTTTTCCGTGTAGGACCCAATCCATTTGTTTTTCCATCCAGGTGTTTTTGCATTTACAATTTCTCATGGAATACTTTATCTAATCTAAAGGTATACTTTTATTTTAACTTTTTACAATATAATAATATAGTATTTTTCCTGTTTTGAACCTAATAAATAAATTCCCTAATTAAAACATAAAATGAATTAACGCATAGAGGTGTTTTCGCATATAAAACTTTGCGCAGAGAACATTGTCCAATCTAATATTATAGGAGTTTATTTTAAATTTGCATAATGCTTTTCAATTTAGAACCCAATTTTTAAATTTCTTAAATTAAACTGAGGAATAAACCATGGTATATATGTGTTTTTGCATCTACATTTTCGCATAAATTACTTTGTCTAATCTAAAATTATAATGGTTGTAATTTTAAATTTAAATAATGGTTTTCATTTTAGAAAGCAATTGAATATGTTTTAATTAATGTGGTTAATGAATTATGACATAAATCTGTTTTCGCAAATAAATTTTCTCATGGATTACTTTGTTGTTTTATGTAACTTTTCGCGCAAATTACTTTGTCCAATCTAAAGTTATAGGGATTTAATTGTAAATTTGCGTAAAGCTTTTCCATGTAGGACCCATTCTGTCGATTTTTTAATTAAAGTGGGGAAGGAATTATAGCACTGAGGTGTTTTTTTATATAAATTTTCACCCAGATTACTTTGTCCAATCTAAAGTAATAGGGATTGTAATAATAAATTTTTATAAATTTTTCCATGTAAGACCCAATGTTAAAATTTTTTTAATTAAAGTTAGGAATTAATTATGGTATAGATTTGTTTTTGTATATGCATTTTTGCGTAGATTACTTTGTTTAATATTTAAATTTAAGTTAGAAAGGTTGAAATTTTAAAATTGCATATTTTTTCCGTTTGGGACCCAATCCATCAATTTTTTAATACAGGTGGAGAATGAATCATGGTATAGAGGTGTTTGTGCAAATTTTTGTGCAGATTACTTTGTCTAATATAACGTTGTATGGATTGTAATTATAAATTTGCATAAGCTTTTCCATTTAAAACCAAATTATAAATTTTTTAATTAAAGTTGCGATTAATTATGGTATAGAAATGTTTTTTGCATATAAAATTCTGCGCAGATTACTTTGTCTAATCTAAAGTTATAGGAATTGTAGCTGTAAGTTTGCATAAGCTTTTATATGTAACAAACAATGTATAAATTTTTTAATTAAAGTTAAGAACTAATTATGGCATAGTTATAATATATTATAATTGTGTTGATGTTTATGGCATAGAGGTGTTTTTGTATATGAACTTTTGCGTAGATAACTATGTTCAATCTGAAGGTATTAGGGTTGTAATTTAAAAATTTCAAAATGTGTGTCCGTTTAGGACCCTATCTATCAATTTCTTAATTAAGGCCGGGAATGAATTATGGAATAGAGGTGTTTTTTTTATTTAATTTTCGCGCTGATTACTTTGTACAATCTAACGTTATATGGATTGTAATTATAAATTTGCATAAGTTTTAAAATTTAAAACCCAATGTACACTTTTTTAATTAAAATTGAGAATAAATTATGGCATAAAGATGTTTTTGTTTATAAAATTTCGCGCAAACTAATCTGTCTAATCTAAAGTTATAGGGATTATAATTTTAAATTTGCATAATGCTTTTCCATGTAGGACCCAATCAAATTTTCTAATTAAAACGGGGAATGAATTAGGCCATAGAGGTGTTTTTTACCTAAAATTAAAGTCGAACAGAGACAATTCGTCCACCCCTTGCCAATGACCGCAGAACAAACTCCAGTTACTAACCCCCTCAGCACTGCTGAGATTGACCAATTTTTGGCCCCTGACTTAGCCACAAAAAACGCTCTCCAAATTACCATCACTATGCCCCCACCCCCCGCGCCAGACGCAGGCAAGGTCACCTTGCACACGCCTGCAGCGCCGGATCCATTCTTAGCTATGACCAAAATAATGACAAAAATGATGACTATTATTTCTGAATGTATGAAGTCGGTAGACAGTATTGTGGGGAAAATACGAAATGACAAAATTATAGAACCAAAAAGCGAACCCATAACAACTCCTGGAGAAAGAACACTGCTGGATTTTGATCTTGAGGAAAAATCCCTGACATAATGGCTCCAAAGACTCTTTTATTTCCTACAATTCCTGAAACTAAGGTAACAATAATAACTAGACAAGAATTAGGTGAGCCTCAAAAGATTAATTCCAGCACTGAAACAGAAACGCCAGCTCATACTGAGTCAATCCATACATACATAGCCAGTCCACAAAAAAAGTGTCTCCATTCTGAGCACACCTTACCAATATGTTTCCAATTAAGCACCCAAAATATATTGAAAAAAGGTCTTTAACACCCTTTAGCACAAGGGTCATGGATTTGAAAAACGTATTTTGTTATTCTGGAACTCCAGATAATGAGTGGGCAAGATATCTTTCAATGCTGCTTAAAGGAAGTGCTAAAACCTTTGTTAGTTCAAATCCCATTAATAAAAAGGGTGATTATTGATATATAATTAAAGAAATGACTCCAAAACTTGATAATGTAACAGGTTCAGTGGCTGATCAGTTACATCTGTGTGCACAACCAAATAATGAACGGCAATTGACGTGCAGTCTATAATAATAATCATGGAAGAACCAATAATAATAATTGCAAAAATCCATACCAAAATAATAATAATGGCGGAAATTCAAATAATCAAGGTAATGGAAAAAGAGGTATCCCTAGGGGTAATTATTCCAATCGCTGGACAAGCGGACGCACCGTTTGCGATTGGTGCAAACTGGTAGATCACATGGCATGCGACTGTCAAAGGTGAGGGCGTGGCACTCCAAGATCGCGAGGAGCAGCCCCTCAGCAGTCAGCAATGCCGCAGTCTTTTAATTATAATTGAACTAATTATTATCCGCAACCTAATAATAATAATGTACCTTTGTTTAATCTCAACAAAGTTGGACTGTTTCCACAAAACGAAAGCTATATCCCAACCGATAGCAAGTATAATTCCACTAACACAGGTCCTTCAGTCATTAACGCGGCTGTGTTGGGAACAGAGATGAGCAGATACATAGTGGAAACCAATTTAAATCAATTGGCTTTGAAGAAAAGGGAACCAGCGATTTTCATATTGTGGCGAGGGCTTTCTAAAGACATCGCCCCTACTTATGGCTTGATGTTATTGTGGGAGCCTATTCCGATGGTGAGATCAATTTGGTCAACTTTTCAGATTTGTCAATTGTAGGAATAGGGCAAAAAATTACCAATAAAACCACCGATATCAATTATGTATTTCATTGTGGGACAAATGCCAGTCAATCCATCATCTTAGAACAAAAGTCTAAGTCAAGGGTTAAGGTCTCTGGCAAGTCTAAATTTAAGAAGCAATCAGGTGAATCACAACAAACCTTGCGGTCTAGTAGTGCAACAGGGTTATGGGATAGTAGCGCAGAGCATGGGTAGAGGGAAATTATGGGTACCCCATGAGCAATTACAACAAGCCCAAAGTGTTTTTCCTATATACCCTGGTGGTAGACGTCCAACGTCCCACACCTACTCTGTCCTATTCACTGAGAGGCTTCCTCAGAATAAACCTCTTCAAGCCCCCCTCCAACTAGACTTTAACCAAAAGATGGAAGTTAAATTATAAAAAGCTTTAGAGGACACTGATTGTTTCATGGATGTTCAAGTTCTCAAACAAAAAAAGAAGGTTCCTATGGAACAAGACCCAGGTGAGGAACCCCCACAAAATATGGAAAAAGAAGTAATTTCTGATCAATCAGCAAAACCACCCTGAGTAAGGCAAGATTTCCAAGTAGAGAAATGGGTTGTCAAAGATGCATGGGAGGCCGGAGACATGGAATATCTATCTTTTGATGAGGTAGAAAGTGCAAATCTGCAGATTCGCAGCATTACATGTATTTAATGCAACAATATCAGAAAATTGACACATTACCACCTGACAAAAAAGTTGCTCTCATTATTGAAAACCTATTCCAACAAACTCACATAAAAAACAAAGACCTGGATAGCTCATTTGAAACCATGGCGTGTAAAAGCTGATGGAAAAGAATGTCCAGTCTAGACATATATACTCTTAAAAGTATATACAGACTCTTAAAAGTATATATAGACATATATAGTTTTATATGTCTAGACATATAAAACATACTCACAGAAAAAGGTGTCCAGTACCTAAAGGCCTAATAATCTTGACCAAGATAGCAATGATCCCAATAGGCTACGTAGGCCGCCAAACTACATCTACTGGGTATGGGAGCTATACAAGTATAAAAAAATCGTCTACACACTTAGTCTGACAATGGATCGACCTATTAATCCACCTTGCTATCCCAAATTGATATACCACATGAAATCAACAGATGAGGAGGAAGAAGAGCTCACCCCTCCAAGACCTTTACCCCCAGATGTTATAGCAGCAATAGGGCTGATTGCTGCATACCACAAATCTCAACAAACTCATTCACAAATCCTATAGAAATTATAGAGTCTTGTTTACTTGTAGAGGAACCCCAGTGGTTATTTAAACACCCACACAATTTATCTCTATCGACCCTATGAGTTCTCGTCAGGAAAGCCGCAAGGTAGACGCTAGGCCCCTGCCAGACCCTTAAATCCCTCTAGATACATATGATTCAAAGATAGTAAATGGCGAAAATGAGCAAAAGATATGGACTGTGTTCATCTTTCCATTGAGGAGGAACATTTAAAGAAACAGCAATTGCACAGGCAGAGGCAGTTCCTTCACCGCAGCAACCCTGGGGTAAATCAAGACAACTGCCTAAGCGATCCTTCCAACAGAAACCCCCAGAAAGTTTGGTTTCCTCATTTACCAACTGCCGAAATTCCAAAGATAAGGACCAATGGTTGAACAATAGGACGCCCAAGCAGATGAACAAAAATGGAAGGATAAAGAAAAATTTAGGTCCTAACAAAACAGTTGAGCTATGGAAACAGGAAAAGAGGGATAAATATGAAAGAGCGGAGGCATTTGATAGGGGGTGAACATATATGCAAAAGGTCAAAGACAAAGAGGCTCCTACTGGAAAAAAAATACCAACGTCCTACTATAGCAGAATATAACCTGGATCAATCGTGCTGTCGTAGAGCCACCTCATCCGCGCCAATGTCCTTTCTCCATTACTACCGCTCCCAACCACAGGATATATCCAAGACAAATTCTGTCTTCCTTCTACACTTCCTACCCACCATTTGAATGCCCGTCTACCTTAACATCTCCACCACAGGCACAGAACGTTTGTAAATAAAAGTCAACAAATGTTCCTAAACCCACAGAAATCAAAAGTAAAACCAATACCAATACCTTTCCTGTATTGCTTACATCAATTAATTCAACAGCTACTCAACTCTCTATAACACCAAACAAGCCCATGATTAAGCTATTGACTCAGAAGGGCAGGTCACGCCAATAAAAGAATTGGAACCGCTAGTTGTATTGAATAAAAAGAAGATCAGAAGAAGAAGGACACATCAAAAGATGAAAAGAATGAAAACAAGAAGGACACATTGAAAGAAATTTCCTAAAAAAAGAACAACCCAAAGAAAAGGACCATCCCAATTACTTACTCCAATTTGTCCTGGACCTGGTTCGCAAACATCTTCAACTTACAACTAAGTAGCAGAATTAGGTGCTGCAGATTGGCATATGGAAATTGACCAGTTACTCAAAGATGAGCCTCCAACTCCAAATCAGTCACAATGACCACCATTAGGTTCCCAAAATTTTGATCAAAAGAAATACAACTGGTTGCAATCCCCAGCACCTCCAACACAACCTGTGTTCAATCCAACATGGTTTGAAGGAATAAATCTGACACCCCAGCAAATTAATGAATTGCGCTTCTCACGTCAATTGGTTGACCAACCTCAGTAGTATCACCAGCTTTACCAGTATTCTTGCATACTTTGTACCCACCCTTGTCTAATCAAACCGCTACTTCTCAAACGCACACAGCCCCTATTTCATCATTTAGGTATACTTTCCATTTGTCAGTTATCACACTACGTCTGTCACCCAATCAAGTATCCCCACTCTTGGACAATGGGAAACCACAGTACCACCGGCAGAATTTAATCCCTCAACACTTGAAACAATTCTGTGCTTTTACTTTCACTTTCACTCAGCAGACCTATCGCCCCAAATGCAACCTCTACAAATGCAAGCCCAAAAACAAGCTTGAATGTCACAATCACAAACGCAAAGACGCGTTCTGACCCCATCTACAATTTCAACTTCCGCGACTCCCTTAACATTGACAAACCAGCTGCCAATAATTGCCCAAGTACAGTCACCACAATCATTGTCTTTACGCAAAACCATGAAATCTGCAAGAACAGTCTCTTGTGTTCCTCTAATGATTTGAAATCCCGCGTTAAGCCCAAAAGATGTTCAACAAGCTGTAACTGCAATGGCTGAAACTGCATGGAAATCACAACCTACTGAACAAAGATGTAGCGGTTGTAACGCTGGCAATACACCCATTAATTGCCAACAATCTATTGACCGACCCAGTTCAGCGATGACTGAAACTGACCTAATGAGTGGGCGAAAACGCCCAGCAACAGAGTTCCGCTATGATACTCCTGATAAATATGGCCAATATGAGTTGTTACCTATTGAACCTGTCATTGCTAGTATGTACCCTGAGCACTTATGACCCCCAGACGCCCGACCTTCTCAGCAGCACCCTGCTAAAGTGTTGCGCCAAACTTTATTTTTTACAGCCCCTTTCTTCTGTGAGCGCGCATTACCCAATTTTTTACTGGGGGCACCTTTACCCAATTCTGTCACACGGCATTTGTATGTGAGACCACCTAATCCAGCAAACCAACCAGTTATCAATCTTCCAAGATATGAAAGCAGACACAATTTGTCATGACAAATACCTAAACCATGGTTACAAAATCCATCAGGTAGACATATTTACCCTATTTTTACTAACTTTTTACTACCTTTGATAATAATAAATCAAATTGTGTATGTACAGGGTTACCAAACTGAGACCGCAATTGAATTTAGTAGTATTCTCATATTTGTCTTAATGCTAACAATAGGAATCGTTGTATAACCTGTAAACTTAAACCCTTGATAACCAATGACCAAACTACATTACCTAAAGCCATATTTCAAATGCAAACATCCTATTGCCAATGTGCTGCTACCGTCGTAATTTAAAACCTTGATTTTCTGGCATTGTTTGATTCAGGCTCCTGCCTATCTATTATTAGTGAAGAATTAGCACAAAAATTAGTTGGAATAATTCATTTTACTAAATACACAGAATCAGCGACAACTCTTGGTGGGGTAATTCAATTCGGATTGAAAGCATGATGACATATATCTTCAACATGACATATATCTTCAACATGACATATATCCAAGATGACATATATCTTCAACATGACAGTCCCATTGCCTTATTTCTACGCCTCAGTGCAATGCAACAGTTAGGATCCATTGGCTTTGATTTCAAAAAAAAATAAACAAAATATATCTTTTAAATAATAAATGTTTACCAATGGATCCAGAGTTAGTTTATTATTTTAATGGATTTCAAATGGTTGCCCCTTGATCAATTTAGGTGCCAACTTTACATTAACTTATCTTATTGAGGATGGTCGCAGCACCCTTACCTAATCAAACCAACCTTAGTGTTGGTTTGAACCAACCAACCAACCTTAGTAGATAGTGCCACGGATTCATTTAATCAACTGGATTAATGTTGGCAAAAATCATTACCAAAAAATGAGCTGGAAGATCTATAATGGAGATTCTCAACCCTAGCAATGAACCAATAATATTATACCACGGTACAACAATAGCCCATGTAAAGGTACTTAACAAACATTGTGTAGACAACATTTTAACAAAACTGGAAGATCATCCAAAATATAACCCTGCTAATGCATTAATTGCAATGGGGTTATTTCATGACCATCCTATCGATTTTGACCCTGTCAAACAAATAAATTTTACTGATTGTGAATTAACTACAGGTCAGCAAAAATGGTTAGCCGCTGTCTTACGACTTAACAAAGATGTTTTTCCTCTGTTCCCCTTGATACTGGATGCGCCTTTCTATTACACCATGCTATAAGGTTAAAGATAATCCGCCCCATAGGCAAAAACCTTATCATGTGGCAGAAACTCATAAAAAGGTCATCAATGATGGTATGATGGTTTGATGGTCATCAATGATGGTATGATGGTAATGATGGTTTTTTCCTCTGGTCCCCTTGATACTGGATGCGCCTTTCTATTACACCATGCTATAAGGTTAAAGATAATCCGCCCCATAGGCAAAAACCTTATCATGTGGCAGAAACTCATAAAAAGGTCATCAATGATGGTATCAATGATGCTATAAGGTTAAAGATAATCCGCCCCATAGGCAAAAACTTATCATGTGGCAGAAACTCATAAAAAGGTCATCAATGATGGTACGATGGTATGATGGTCATCAATGATGGTATGATGGTAATGATGGTTTTTTCCTCTGGTCCCCTTGATACTGGATGCGCCTTTCTATTACACCATGCTATAAGGTTAAAGATAATCCGCCCCATAGGCAAAAACCTTATCATGTGGCAGAAACTCATAAAAAGGTCATCAATGATGGTATCAATGCAATGCTTAAAAAAGCATCATATGAGAATCTAAATACCTGTATTTCAGCCCGATCATGATCGTGCTGAAAAAGGACAATACAATTTGCTTCTGTGTTGACTATTGTGGAGTAAACAGAATAACTAAAAAAGAGCTCTTTCCCTTGCCGCGCATTGACAATATGTTAGACGCCTTATGTGGTGCTCTCTATTTCAGTACCCTTGATTTGCTCTCGGAGTATTGGCAAGTTGAGATGGAAAAAAAACAGCAAAGAGAAAACTGTCTTCATGGGTCCAATCGATGGACTATATGAATTTAATGTTTTGCCTTTTGGCCTTTGCAATGCGCGGTCAACCTTTCAAAGATTGAGGGAATTTGTTCTGGCAGGTCTTTGTTGGCAATTTTGTTTAGTATATACTGACGACATAATCATATTTTCTAAAAATTTGATTCCCACCTTGAAGAGATACAAACTGTCTTTAACCGTGTCCATCAAGCTAAACTTAAATTAAAACCCAAGAAATATCATTTTGGTCGAAAATCAGTGAAATTCTTGGGCCGATTTGTTAGTAAAGAAGGGAACCCTGCCAAAATAGCTTGCGTCACTGATTTTAAAGTCCCTTGCAATCAGCGTGAAGTCCGTTCTTTTCATGGATTGGCTAACTTCTATCGCCGTTTCATCAAAGACTTTGTTAAAATTGAAAAAATCGTCCTTTATACACACCCATGGGCAAAAAGAAACGTTTTTACTGGACAAATGAGTGTCAAAAATTTTTCAACACGTTAAAATCTAAACTCTGCTCTGCCGATGTTCTGGCTCTTTCCAATTTTTCTAAGCCATTCCTATTAGCAACAGAAGCCTCTAACACAGGTATTGGGCCTGTTCTTTCACAAAAATTTGCAAATGGTACCGGACCAATTGAATATGCTAGTAGAAACTTAAATCCAGCAGAAAAAAACTACTTGACAATTAAATTAACCAACTTAAAAGATGGGCATACCTGTTAACGCAATAATAAAATAGAGTACAAAATTGGTAGAACAATGGTAACACAGACGCCCTCTCTTGAATACCGCCTCCTGATACTGATCCGCCTTTTAAGACACAATGTACATAAACCTTACATGTCAAAGTGGAGGAAATTCCACTTACTACGAACTTATTTCCATCCTCAACCTCTTCTGACGTCCACATTGATCTTACTCCAATGAAAATTGTCGCGATGCGCAACAGCTTTTCAACCTGGCCCACAAACTTTTCAAATTAACATTGACACCTTAGCAACTTATCAACAAAATGACCCACAATTTTGAGACATATACTGCTACCTGCACACTGCACACCTGCACACATTACCAACTGATCGAAATTGCAGAAAGGCATAACCAAATGGTTCAAATCGTACTTTTTGTGCAATCAAATTTTTTATCAGTTGCCACCAGTACATAATTCAGGAAGCCCTATGTTTCCAGATCAAATTGCATTACTAAAATGTTAATGTCAAAAAGCATTACAAGCCGCGCATGATTCCATTTCTGGAGCACATCTAGGAGCGAAAAAAATACTCTCTCAAGTAAACATTTGGTTTTATTAACCAAACATGCCTAATGATGTTTACCAATAGGTACAAACTTGTGAATCTGACTCTCAAAGTGTAAAACCCCCTACGGTACCTATCCAAGTTGAAAAAATTTTTTAAAAAATCGTAATGGATATTCTCGGTTGCCTGACACCTACTATATGTGATGACAAATATTATATTTAAATGACAAAGGAGAAGAAAAAAAAACCCGGAACCAGTGCAAGGTAAAGGGTTGTAAAAGTGGAATATGTTTGTGCGGTTAGGAATACAATATGTTTGACATAAAGCTGAGCAAAATTTATGTATGTATACAGAGTGACGTACTATAATGAGTTACATAACGCCCACCAATTAAGATAGCGTGAAAATAAATGATACTCTGCACCGTGTTAATAAACACAAAAAAATAAAAATAAAACAAAGCGTTTGATCCGTCTTTCGTCCAGCTCTTCTGGCACATGAGTGGTTCATAATAACGATTCATCAAGAGCAACCAGGTCCATTGAGCTTCACACATCCATCCAATGGCAGAGCAAACACAGCTGGCTTGAGCGTCTTTAAACAAAACAAAGCAACCAAGAACAAGAAGATAAAAGATAAAAGCAAAAAAAAACACAAAACCGAAATTATGATGTTTAGAGTTAGGGTAGGGGGGAGGGACAGGGAAGGAATTTTTGCTGTTGGAAAAAAATGTTGGACACATTTCTTGTGGTCGCCCTTCGCCGTCCTCTCCACCAAGCTACAGCCAGCTGTACGGGCCCGAGTATCTCGGCTAAAAAGCGACCGAGCGGGGTGACGTTGATCCCCCTCAGGACGAAGACCTCAGCATATCCTCAGGCTTAGCTGGGGCAATCTTCAGAAGCAGATTCCCGGGCGACCATATTTTTTGTGTTTTAAACCAATATTTCCTGTTATCATTCGATCTCACGCGCGTTATTTGACTAAAACAACCCTCGCGCGCACGAGTTTTTATCCCTGTGAACAAACATGTGTGAACAGGCCGTTTCTGGGATCTGGGAACTGGAATCTGGGAACTGGGATTTGGAAGCTGTGATCAGGTGTGAACGAGGCCTTAGAACTTTTGTGTGACAAACTGTATTGAAGGCTATCGCAAAATCTATATACATAGCATCAATACAAAAGCCATTATTTAAATATTTTGTCCACTCATTTAGCATACTCAACAGTTGTGTGCGGGTAGACCGATGGTACAGAAATCCAAACTGTTTGGATGTTATCAAGTTATGTTGTCGCAGATAAGACAAGAGTTTGTCTACAATTATTCTTTTGGCTACTTTACAAATATAACTGGTTAATGATAGAGATGATAATTTCCACTTTTAGTGTTCTTTTTTCCTTTTTTAAAAAGTGGAATAACTATTGCTTTTATCCATACTTTTTGTAAAACCACTGTTTTAATAGTTAACTCATAAAAGCATACTAAGTGGTATGGCGATCTCACTAGAAACAGCCTTCAAGAAAATAGCTGGATACCCATCTGGAGACTGTGAAACTTTTGTAGGTAGCTTATGCAGTGATTTTAAATATGTTTCACATGAGAAGGCAACTGTATTTAAATCAATATTTTGGGGAACCCGTCTAGGAAAGTTGGGTATTTTTCCATTGTCTCTTGTAAATACTGATGCAAAAAAATCATTTAGTAGTGTGGCTTTTTCTAAATCCGTAATCAAGTAAACGTTATTTTCGTTCCAAAGAGGCGGTATAGTGCCACGCGACTTAGTTTTTTGTGTTCACATATTTATAAAAATCATTTACGTTTGCAGAAGTTATTAGTTTACGCTCCCGCTCTGCATAAAATTCTTCTTTAACCATGTCGTCGTAAAATTTACAGCAATTTTGATATTTTAAGCGAAATAGGGTATTACTTCTGAAAATATTTTTTGATTGTGTATGAATATGTTTTTGAATTTCAAGTTTTTAATGTGTTTAGGAAACTTAGTTTTGCGGTTTTTGATTACGCTTTTTGGCACAAATATTTCAATACAATGGTCAAGAATGTCAAAAAAACTTTGATAAAACTTTTCAACGTCATAAGTATCGTTTTGAAGTTTAACTGTAACTGTTTAAATTTTTTATCCAAATAATATCATGCAAAAATTTCAAAATGGCACTGACATTAATTTTTTTAAAATACCTAAATGTCTTGGGTACTGATGAGTTATGTTTTGGTACGTTAAGCACAAAAGATACAGTATCATGATCACAACTAGCTGAGAAAGGCTCTAAAATTTCTACATCCCTTATTATTTAATCTTCCGAACAAAATTATAAATCAAGAGAATTATTGTATCTAATACCAGATTTAACAAATTGCTTCAGGTTATTTCTCAAGCAACATTCAAGAAATTAATGTGAGTTAAAATTTCCAAAATTAAAAGGTCCAGACCAGTCAATTTTGGAAAAGTTAAAATCACCAGCAAGAATTAACGGATTTTTTGATGCTGAAGCTAGGTCAATAAGTGAACTTAAGAGTTTGGTATATTCAAAGCAGTTTTTTGATTTAGGAGGATAATAGACAGCTAATAGTCGATACTTTATATTTGAATTTAAAAGTAAGTCAATGCAAACATGTTTAATAGCATTGTATTTTTCCGGAAAATTTACACTACCACATTTTAAATTTTTTTGGTGGAATATTGATACCCCTCCTCCTTTGTAATTTGGCCAATCATAGCGAAAAACAGTAGCAGCACTCATAAAGCGCGATTAACCAAGGATTAGCCAGAGATTAAGTATGGACGTCCCTTTTTTCATGGACAAGGAGAGAATCGGATTAAAAAGCTGATAAAAACTGACTTTAAACGCAGTTTTTGGACTTTTTGTCATGTTTTATGACATAAAAAGTATACATATTCTTTTAACTTTGAAACAAAGTTAAATAAAATATATTGTTAATTTTTAATTTTGAAATAAAAAATAAAATTAAAAAAGACAAATTTTATTTCAGTTTTGCATTGGTTCACATTATTAATTTATCTTGACAGAAATGTAAAAGACACACCATGTGTTGCAAGGTAATTAGGTCGCAAAATATCCTATTTTGAAACCTTTAGTTGAGCTTTGAGAGTGATGTCAAACAAAAAGGGATCACCATCAGTAGAATACTAAAGTGAAACCTTTTTGTTTTACTCTCTTAGCTCCAGAAGTTTGCCAAGCAACTCTTTTTGACAGACTCTCTGTTCCTCAGTCAAAGATGGCCTTACATAAACTTTGTCATATTTGGTGGAATCCCTTAGGCAACCGCCTGAATGAACTAACTTATTACAAATATGTTTATTACTTAACCTAATTTTCAGCAGCCTCAGGCGGACTTCACTCGTATCACTAATATGAAGAGTTTTTAATAACTCAGCCATGTTTTCCCTTTCCTTTTCCCTGTTATCATTCTACAGAAGGCCAGAAACAACTAGCATTGTTTCATGTTCTTTTTGGACCTCCATGCGCTTAAATTAACTGTCCATCATAGGTATTAATCGATTAAACACTTTTTCACACACCGTAGACACCAGCACCACATCAACACCAGAAGCCCATGCCTCCTCCATCTGGGCGAGCCTCTCCTCCACATCCGCCAACTTTTGCTGCAGAGCCACATTCTTTGCTTCTAGCTGGGCGATTTGATTTGTTCTAGTTGAACTCATTCTTAGTACTTTATTTAACGTAAGTGGGTAAAAAGTGAGCCCCCTCCAAATGAGGTAACTCCCTTTCTCTCCCGTCTTTAGAGTTCTTGATTATTATATCAACAAACAGAAACTATATCTATATAATCATACCTTCAGAAAAACCCCAAATGCTATTTTAGAGTTGGTTAAACATTAAGGGTAAAATAAATTTGCATTGAGGAGCGCTTTTATTGGGGGCGTAGCCCTCTCCCCCCCCCCTTTTTACATTTTTTTCAATGGAAAATAAAAAAAACCGGCAAGGAAGCTCCCATAAAAATGAGAGACTCATAAAATTCACATGCATAGTTTATTTGGGGATACAAACAACAAAATGGGTTGCACCTCTATTCAAGGTGCTGGGGGGACTCAAAATAAAAAAGTTTATAACTGAAATAATCAGCCTGAATAACCCCTGGACACCCAATTATGATTGGTATGGTGTTTCTAATATTCTAATAATATTCTAAAATTCTAATAATAAAGAATAAACTGACGGGTATTTTTATGCGTGTATACATTATAAAACATTTAAATATGCAAGTTATTTGCCTTGCGGAATTTCTCTAGGTGTCGCTAAAAACGCTTGTTATGGCAAACTTTAGGAGTTATGGCCGCAAAGATCCAATTGAATCTTTGCCGCCATAAGTTTCGCCATTATTTCCGCTATAGTCATTTCCACAAGCAAAACAGAAGTGGCAGAAAAAATCTCCAAGTAAATAAAGTAACTCGATTTTTGAATTGATATATTTACATTTATAAGACATTTTTGTAAATTTTAAAGTTAGAAAAATAAACTATAAATGAATTAAAACTGATTTATTATACTCAAATTATATTATTTTACTCAAACGTCTCAGTTCCTAAATGGCGACTGTTTGGCGGCGGTTTGGCGGCTATTTGGCTGCTATTTGGGGCAGACTTGGCGGCGCACATCCAACACGTTAAAAAATTGAGGTAAATAATTTTTTTTAGTTTTTCAAGTGACCACCCAGCCAATAAAAACCATTAATTATGATGCAATGACAAAAATTTGCGCAGCATAAGGTAGTATTTTCCAGTTTTAATGAAAATTTATTCTGAGTTTTCTTGGGGTTTTTTGGACCACTTTTTATTATTTTGATTCAAAATAATAGAAAAAAACTAATCTATTACATTTTATTGTTCTTGCAAAACTTTTAAAGTTAAAAATTTGCTGCTGCCAGTATAGGGGCTTGGAATGCTTCGAAATTATAAATTCATCATTTTTGACAGCTAATTGTAAGCTTAATATTGTTTTTTTTACACAAAAAATATATAAAAAATCGTCATATGTGGTAAATTTTACTTTTTTGATATTTAAAAAAAAAAATTTGAAAAAAACTTTTGGCATTTGTGTTTGGCCCCCTCTAGTTTCCGGGGGTTCAACCCAAAAAATTTAAGGTCAAAAATAAGGGATAAAAACCAAAGGACATTTGATATATATCAATGTCATCGAAATCGTACACACCTCAATCAGGAAACAAAACAAAACTTTTTTTGCAGTGTATTAATTTGACGAAAAATCGCGACTGCCGCGGCCTTTCAACGCATCTTAAAAAAGTTTGAGCTAGCCAATTTCTTTCAATTTTTTAGAAAAAAACTTGAAAAAGTATGTTTTAACAGCATACCAAGCGGCGTTTTTGATCTCATACTGATAAAATAGTTTTTTTTTGAGATCAGGTTTTTTTATCACATCGGCGGTAGTGATGACGTCATACAAACACAATTTTTTCTAACATTTTCAAAAGATAGCCAAAAGCCTGAGCTATGCTCTGATAAATGTCCTGTACATTTGCTACTTCACGTTATAAAGATATCATCTTTCAAAGTTGGAGTTTTGTCTCCAGTCCGCATCATTTTTGTATAGACTATAACACTGTGTTTACAAACCGCAGCGCGGAAAAACTAGCAGGAAATGGCGAGTTTTTGCTAGAAAAGTAGCACAAAAAAGTTTGCAAGGGTGACTTTTCCAGGAAAAATTTGGTCAATAAATTAGTGAGAGTTGAGTTGGAGTTAGAGAGTTGGACATTCCGTTGTGGTAAATACTATTGCTGAAACCAAGCGATCAAAATAAAAAAACGACTTTTCTAAGACCTTAAATCATTATTCCTGCCGATCTTAAAAATCTTTAGTTTTTTAAGAAAAAAATACACTTTTCCAATTCCAAAAGTTTGATATTTAATGAATCAATGTGTTGCTGAAATAAACGCAAAAAACATTTTTACATCACTAAAAACCTTATTTTGACATTTTATTTCAACCAATTCCAAAATAAGTTTTTACATATAATTATTTATTTATATTATTTTTAAATATCTGCTTTTAGAAATTTATTAAGCTGGTATTTTGTAATGATAGAAGTTTTTGTAAATATTTATAACTAAAAATAAAGTTAAAAATAATTGGTCTCCTAAAATTACCAGTAAATTTAGTGTAAGCGCATAGCTATATCGCTTGGATAAAACAAGAAATAAATTACAATAAAGTGACATGTTACAGTTACACTAAGTATTTTCGTTTCCAGTTACCCTAAAAAAAAACTAGGGAAGACCTAGGAAACATTTAGGTAAACCCCAAATCAAAAACTAGGGAAGTAAATAAAAATTCAAAACTATGTAAAAAACACATGGGTAAACTTTGCCAAAAATAGTTAGGTAAAAACTAGGTACTTATAGCTAGTTACCTGACTTTCAAGATGTCCCACACTGCGTATAACAAACTAGATTTGTGATTAAATTTTTTTAGAACTTCGTACAATTTCTGAATAAAGTTAAACGCAACTTTGTGCAATTTTTGTGCAATTTTTCAAGCAAATTATGTTCGTTGTCTGCTTGGTTTTTTTCACTTAGCAATTTTATTGCAGTATTGGTTTTTTTTCAGTCAAAAATGCGACTTTTTTGCACTTAAAGTTTTTTTTTCGCAAAAAAGAATTACATGCTGTACATGTGCTACTCTTGCAGCAAAATTTTGATCAGAAATTTAGTGTACATTCAAACATTTTTTAGTTATATGTATTCTTCGCTAAAAGTACTGTAATGGGTACACATTGTCTTGTAATTTTATTAAAATAAAACATATATAATAATAACTGTCACACAAAACCGTTGCTAAAAAGTAGAAAGCTAAGTTTTTGTAAAATCCAGGCGTAGTTTTAACCGTTTAGTCTAAGTGGTTTTAAGTAGTTTCCTACTTTGAAAATTGCTTAAATAAAAAAATCTATATTTACAAGAAAAATTGTAAATTGTTTTACTAACAAATACTGTATATTATAGAAGGTAAATATGCAACTTCCTACCAGAAAAAAACCATACTCAAAGCAATTTTTTACAAGCCCGAAATCGCCACTTTTTTAATTAGAAGGCTATATTTGTATGTGCAAGACACAACTATAAACTTGAAAAAAGTGGCGATTTCGTGCTTGTCAAAGATTGCTGTGAGTATGATTTTTTCAATTGTTATTTCATCAGACTAAAAAAATCCAACAGTGTTGTGTGACTAGTTTGATGTATAAATGAATCATTATCATATGATAGAAATTTTTATTCAGTGGGCAGCTGCCTAAACCAAATTCAAATTTCCTATAGTCTACATAATGTTCATGTCAGACTATTCCACATATTTTCTGTATAAACATACGTCCAAGGAAAAATCGCCCATTTTCCTGCTTTGGTCTTAGAACATTTTTCAAGGCTAGTCTATCCTTTGTTTTTAATCAAATTAAAAAAAACCTATATCATCATTCCGTTGATGAGATATACTTTTTTAACAGTTTTAGTATTGTTAATAGAACACCTATTGTTTATCAGTAAAAATTAGTTCCTAATATGATTATTGCGCAATTTTCTATGATTTTCAAAGAGCCCATGTTTTTTTTAACAATCAGTAATGAGGGAGGAATACTGTTATCAAATAATATATTATTTTGAAAAAAATACATTATTATTTTAAATACATTATTTAGCGTTTAATATATATTACTTAGCGTTTGAAGAATAATATATTAATAATAAGGAGAAGAAGAATATAATACTAAATTTACTCACGTTCTTTAATTATAGTTTACGCAGTGCCATGATGCTTAATATCCAAGTGGCGCTCCCGCGGCACCGACAAATTAATTTATAATAAAAACAAAAATAATAAGGAGAAGAAGATGAATTTTAATTAAAAAAATTATCCACGTTGTTTAATTATAGTTAGTGCGGTGCAGTGGCGCTCCAGTGCCACCAAAAATTGAATTATATTTTTTTAAATAAAAAAAAATAAAAAGATGAACATTAATTACAAAGTTTACCCACGTTCTTTAATTATAATTGCCGCAGTGGAGTGAGCCTAAACTACCGTGTGGCGCTCCCGCACCACCAATGATTATAATTATATTTTGGAAATAAAAATACTGTTGATAAGAAGAAATGCATGCATTACAAAATTTATCCACGTTCTCTAGTTATAGTTAACGCGGTGCCGTAGGCTAAATTGCAGTGTGGGGCGCCACCGATGATTGGAATTATATTTTTTGAAATAAAGATAATAAAAAAATGAACATGAATTGCAAAAATAACCTGGTGCCCCAGTTATAGTTGGCGCGGCGCCGTGAGGCTAAATCGCAGTTTGCGCTCCTGCGCCCTTGCTGATTGCATTATTTTTTATAGGCAAATAAAATCTAGCTGACCGCGATATTTGCAGTTTTGAATCGACTATTTAACAACAAAAACATGCAAAATTTTTCACAAAAGCGGATTAATAACAAAGATTAAAAACTGTATTTTAATAATTATTTATCAAATTACTTAATTTGTAACCCAAATTCAAATTTTTTTAAGAGCTAAAGTTGGTTAATTTTTGTATATTTTGTGAAAAGGTGGAATTAAAAAAAATTCTGCGTTCTTATTTGTTTTTAAAAAAAACACGTCATTACCGCAGAATTTTAATTGGTCTCTTCATGTCTGCATTCTAATTTTCAGCGTCAGCCAGATATAATTCAACCATAAATAAAAAAATCAGAAAAAGAAGGTTAACAAGAAGTAAAAATTTCAACCACGTATTCAGATTAGAGTTGGCGCGGTTTCTCGATGACCGGTGGTGTAAATCACCGCGTAAACGATGAAGGAATATCAATTTTAAGATAAGAGCGCTAGAATAAGAGTAATAATAAGAAAAATATGAACATGAATTTTAAAAATTTCCCAGTGTTTTCTAATTATAGTTAGCATGGTGTTGTGTGGCTAAACCACCGCGTGGCGTTTTCGCGCTGCTAATGATTTGTGTTTTTTTAAATAAAACTTTAAATTAATTTTTATTAGTAATGCAAGAATTAAAAAAATACTGTTGTTTTAGACGTTTTCCGCGCGGCTGAATTTGATGGCGCTGGAAACTTAAGCGATTTTTGCCACGAATTAGAAATCAAGCATAGTCTTTTACTGTTTTAGTTTTTTTTAAATAATCTGCTAAAAAAAGTTTTTAGCAATGTAAAAAATATTTCTTGCGTTTTGTTTCTACAGAACATTGCTTTATTAATCATCCAATTTTTGGTATTGAAAAACTCATAAAACTAAAAAATAATTTTAAGATCGGCAAGAATAAAATTTGGGGTCTCAAAGAAATCGTTTGTAATGTTTTTCCACTTTGGTCGCTTGGTTTTACTAACAGTTTTGCATTCGCAGCATTTTTGGTGTATTAATTTAATAAAAATAAAAATGGAATAAACACAAGAATTTAAAATAAATCAACATACAATCTTTTTTTCTGACAATTTTTCTGCAATTAAAAAGACCGTTATTTTTTTAAACAAGAAGGATTTTAGTTAATTGTCTAAAACACACAGCAAGCAAATTAAATTCAAAACAATAAAAAGTTTTTAATTCAACTTCGACAATCAATTCCGCTTTGGAATGGTTTAAGCCTTGATTTTTGTGAGCAAACCAGAGAAAAAGTTTATAGTAACTTACGTGGTTTTTGTAATTTAAATGAGTTATTTATTGAGAATGTATTTAATAATGTTTACTAGATCTTTATAGTGTTTTTAGTTTTGGTGGGTTATTATTGTTATTTATTTATATTTATTAATTAAAAATTAAATTGTTCTAATTAATTAAGAAATCTAAATTAACAATTGTAACCCGTCAAGTCTCTTTTGCTAAATTTAAATAAAATGTTATTGTATATGTGTTAACTCAATTCCATTTAAGTTACGCAGTTGTTTATTTAATAAAAAAACTGGGGTCACTTAATCACTTAAACAAATATCAGCAAAAATATCTTTGCCTTAATTTTGAAACCAAACAATTGATGACATTTTATTATTTCTTTAATTATTACAACTTGTTTTAAACGGTTTCCACTTGGATAAACTATTATACTTCACTTCTTTAGTTTTTATGGAACAAATGCACAATTAGTTATTTTTTGGTTTCTTTCATGTATCAATTACCAGAAAAACTTTAACGAAAATACCATTTAGACAACTAAATTTAGAGGATCCAAAAATATTGGAGTTTTAACCTTATAAAGATATTTCATTTTAATAAAAAATTCTAACTGAAATAATCAAACTAAAGTCATGAACATATATTTTAAGGGTCCTGAAAATTCTGACGTGGCCTGGTTTTGGTTTTGATTCACAGAATGATATGCGGTAAAATACAATTTATAAATTGTCCATTTTTTGCGTATAATTTGTGGTGAAAATTTGGCATCAAATCCTTTTAATTCTGGTGAGAAGTTATATATTATATATTGAGAAGAACGCCACTCAATACTAAGTTTTGCTACTATTTGCACTCCAGTGTGCAAGTTCCTGCACATCAGTTGGTGAATTCCTGCACAAAGGTTTGCAAGTTCCTGCACAGCGGTGTGCATGTTGTCTGCACACCAGTATGCAAGTTCCTGCTCACCAGTTGCAAAATCCTTAACATCAGTTTAAAAAAATGTGCCTAAAACACTAGGCCCAAATAAAAAACATATATATTTACTTTAACTTTTTTGTTATGGGGAAATTTCGCCAGTATTTTGTCAAAATTTTTATATAAAAATTACATTTTGACGCGAAACATTTATTTCATTTTTTGGCTTAATTAACTTTTTTTATAGCAGAGGCTATGAGTATTTTATATAACCTCCTAAAATCCTGTATCAGTATCATATATGTATATGTATGTACCGCCTAAAACTCTGTATTATATATGTATGTCGCTGGTATAGGATTTTAGTCAATGTCCCACCTCCAATAGAGGATTTTAGGGATTGGAGTGAGGTGAGGTTTGTTTTAAAAAAATAACACAAAATTAGCTTTCAAAATTAAACAAACAAAAATAAAATGACTAATAAAACTTAAATAAAATAAAACAAAATTTTATATATATATATATATATGGATTCAGCGGTTGGGGGGCAACCCTAAAACCCCTGGTGGACGCTCTGCGTCAGCTTGATTCCGCTATTTATGTAATAAACATTTTGTGTAAGAATTAGGTTATAAAAACAAAATTAAAACTATAACTATGAGAATTGCTGGAGACATTTTTCAAGCAAGTTTTAAGTGTATATTTAAAAAGTTTTCGCCTCCGGCGGCTGGAAGGATATATATATACCAATCTCACACCAGTTCCCTAGATCTGCATTTAGCAGGAATGCATCGTACCATGGGAGAACTTTTGTGAACCAAGCATTCTTGAAAAAATAAGCTTAGACCTCCGGTTGTGGGCTAGGCCCCAATATCTACACCTAAGGGCGTGGTGGCCCTCTCCACGGAAAGGCACTGTGCACACAACACACAGAGTGGAAATCACCTCACCGTGGTGGCAATGGTGGTTTTGGAAAACCAAATCAACCACGACCTCCAAAGTCGCACAATTCCCAAGAGCTGGTTGTCAAGAGGGTAATTAATATATAACAAACCGCAAAAACGTTCACAAAATTACAAATAATCTACATAACCAAAACCTGTCCACAACAGCATTGTTGTTTGGAAGTTTTGTGTTTTACACTATGTTTTTCAACATCTCATATTCTACATCTTGTCTTTGAATAACTCGCTTTTTGGGTGGTACAATCGGTTATTTTGCCATTTTTTTTAAACGAAATTAAAATTTATTTATAACTATAAAAATAGCCTAAAAATGCAGATAGAGTAAATCTTTAAATGTATTTCAGGCTTAAATTTGATTAAAATCCCCCATTGAATGGGGAGAACCTTACAGCTCTGTAGCTCTCTCCGCTTTAAATGGCCGGAGCCCTGGAGCATAATATTGAAGAGTAAGACACTATCACATATCTTCTCACGAATGGGCTTTTTTAGCCTATTTGCGCAAAATGAACAACGCCCAGTGGTAGATCTTACGTCTTGCGTTTTGAAGGTTCCTGGATTGAATCTCCACTGAGACACACTGCATTGTGATATTATTTTTGTTATATTGTTATATGTAGTATTTGGTTGCGCCATTAGTGCTGAGTAACAACGGCCTTGCATATCCTATTTTATGGGAAATAAATAAATGTATAGTACAGTTTTTCACACAAGCCCAAAGACTGTATATTAAATTATTTGGAAGAGAAAAATTACTAGGAGAGTTGTTAAATATATAGCTCCTCACGGTGCAATGGAGCCCACATTCACCAACAAATACCCACCGACGTCAATTCCAGATTTTAAAAAAACATTTTTGAAGTTACACGCGTATTTTGCTGCTTAAAGCAATCCTTTGTAATTTACTCTCAACTAACAAAGCTAAATTTGGTTTTTGCCCCATCAGGAGAAACGTTAAAGGTATGGTATCAAGTCAAAATTTTTGTCTTCAATTTTGATTTTTTTTATTTAAAACCTCACCTCTGCCCCCAATAGCCCACAAAATTTTTTCCATCAAAATATCTCCAGTGGTGCAGAAGATATGACCCTCCAAAAATGACGTTTTTCGATAATTCTGTACTTGAAAGATGGGTATTAAAATTAAAATTACAAAAAAGCACTCAAAGAAAGCGGCTATTTTTTACCTTTATTTTATACCTTTATGGTTCAGTATTTGTAAAGATATTGCGTCTCTCATACAAAAAACCCGCGATTTTTTCGCTAAAAATACAAAGAGTAGGCAAAAATGTTGGGCAAACTTCATCAAACCACTAGTAGCTGTAGTTTGTTGTTTTTAGCGAAAAAATCGCGGGTTTTTTGTACAGGAACGCAGTATCTTGACAAATACTGCACCAATTTTAACGATCAAAGTATCAAATTAAAATAAAAAAATAGCCGCCTTCTTTGAATGCATATTTTGTAGCCATTTTGGAAGGTCATATCTCCTGAATCAATAGAGATGTTTTGATGAAAAAATTTTTGTGAGCTATTGGGGTAGGTTTTCACAAAAAATAATTAAAATCGAAGACAAAAAGTTTGACTCGGTACCACACCTTGGAGCGATTCCATGTACTCATTTAGTTTTTGAGCGAATTAATGCAAATTAATTTAATAATTCTTTTAATTAACTTTTTTGAGCACTACCACAGTAAATTGTTAAGCTATTTATATTTTTTGCAACAAAACATTTAAATTGTACCCATTGCCTTGCTTCTTTGTATTTCTTTGTGTTACTTTACAATATGAATAAAATTTTATTGTTCAAATACTCTCTTAATTTTGTTTGCGAATAAATCAGCCTTGGATAATGTTGTTTTGTTGTTTGTAAACTTTTAGGAAAATCACTATTGTTTATAAAGCCTCACATTTTCTCATAATTTTTAATTGTCGATTTGTCATAGTGGTCAGAGTCTGGGACTTGCATGTGAAGGTCAAAGCTTCAATTCCCGCGAAAAACATTTTTTAAATTTTACAGAATAGTTTTTAAAATTTACAAACAACTTTCTTGTTCTATTAAAAAGTCAAGTTTTGGGAAATAATGTAAATGTTGTAGTGAAAAGTGCAAACTAGGTTAATATAGTACAAACTTTATAATTATCACATTTCATTAGCGTAGCCAATCAAAAGGGTCGTAACACTCTCCACCCCTCTTTAGGTTCCCAAGAGTGCAAATTTCAAGAATTTAAAAGAAGCATTTTTGTTTTATTGCCGGTTAGTATTTGATCAGAAATTATCTTATTTTATAATCTAACTGCAAATTAAGGGTCTAAAAACCTAATTAACCTAAGTTATTTTAATTTTCTAATTCAGTTCAAGAGTCTAATTGCCACCGAATCGTCAACTTTTTTATTTGGTTTGGATCGCGGTCCCATAATCCTGACTACGATCATGCATTCTACTATAAACAAATTACATGAATTCAGAAAATAAAAATAAATAAATTTTAAATAAATCAGTTTACTGACAAGCAGATTCTGTAAACTGGATAAACTTTGTAAAATTTTTAGTCTGACGCTGTTATAACCATGTTCTTGGAGTTCCATTTAACATATTTTATAAAAGATTTAGAAGATCTGTTACATTAATTGGTTACAAAATACAAATTTATAGTTTTTTGTAATCTATGTGAAAATAAAAGTATTAAGTTTTTAAAAAAAGTTAACAAAAGGATTAATCTGGTCTCTAAATATAATTAGTTTATTCGAAAAATCTTGCAGCATTTTGATCAATTTAAAGCAAGGTCTTTAAAAAAGTTTTTAGCTCTCTGTTTTTGAAACACCATTTTTGCTGTAGTTTTTAACCGTTTTTATGTCATTTTCCTAAATATTCATTAGTTTATTAAATGATTGACGATTATTATAATTATTTTTATTAGTTTTTTAACTTTTTTAAAAATTAAAATCAATTTTAAGCTGGTTTGCAAGAATTTGCATACCGGCGTGCAGAAACTTGCACAACAATGTGCAGAAACAGTGTGCAAGTTTTGCGTCATGTTGGAATCAGCGTAGTAGCAAAAGTGAGTATTGATTGGTACATTCTTCTCTCTATGTATTATGTATTTTTGATGTTACTCCTTTTGCAATATATTGTATTATATAATTAGATTTTATCTACCTACTATAAATAATATAACACAATGCATTTTACCGGTAAAAGTCTGTCAAATAGTAATTTGGATCCTCATAAAGCTTTCTGTTAATTCCAAACTCTTGGTCAAAAGCGTAAGGAGATACACATCTAAAACAAAGTATTTAAAAAATATGTAGCAACCACATGTATTTATTGTGGGCACCCTGGGCGCATTTAAAAAAAAATTACTGAATAAATAGGTCTCTAATATTGCTATGTTCTTTTAAGGCATCATAACTTGTGTACTTAATATTCTGTGAATACAAAATCACAATAAAAATCATTTTCGAAGGTTATATTTTTTTAATCGCTGATAAAATTTAAAAATTTTTGGGTACTACTGGAGATAAAAAAAAATTATCAAAAAAAAAACAATGTTCAGAGCAAAAAGTTGGACTCTGTACTGCATTTGTTGGAGGGTTATATAATGGGTGACGCGGAAGCTCCAAGTGGCGATTTAGCCCCCTGGCGCAGCACCAACCATACTTAGAAAACATAGGAAAATTTTAAAATTCTGTTCAAAATCATCATCTTGTCGTCCTTTGCCAACCACAGTTTCGTTCAACCCTGGTTGGTTCCTTTGGGCATGCTCCTCGCCTTGCTAACCGCCTCTCTCCACTTTTGAAGGAGATCAGAAACCACTGCGATGTTAGCCCAAAGGTCCTCTGATCCCAAGGTTGTGTTAATGTGAAAAGATGTTGTGTTGTGTGTATTTTTGTTTTGCACAGCGGACAGTTTGGTGATGTGTATTGTGTAGGTATGATTTTGTGTAGGTAAGAGTAGAGAAAAGGAGATTTCCCCGCCCTGAGTTGGGCGAGGGTTCTCCTGACCCCGCAAGAAAGATTTTCTTCATGTTTGCTTATTGCTGGTGCTTTTGTCTGAAGTATTGACAGTCATACAAACTAGAATAATTACAGCCACAATTATAATGTTCTATATAATAAACACCTAGTTCTTTGAAAACCAGACAACCAAAGGACCAAAATTAATATCCCCATTGTTGTGTATTCCTGCAATAATATTTGAAATATTGTTTAAGTTTTGCTTTTTAATAAACACCAAATTTCCTTCAAGGTTAAATTTTGATTCACCTGCTGGGAAATTCACAATGCAGTTTTCCATGATATTGGCGTGACCAAAATGAAGACATACAATGGCTTCCAAACCTTGGGGTGTACATATAGTGGGGAAATAAGCTTTACCACAGGTTATGTAAGCAAGGGCTTCACCAAAATTTGTAGTACAGATAAATTTAAGTTTTGCTCCAAAAACGCAATTGTAACATCCAGCAAATGTTACAGGTTTTGAGTGCATTGATTATTGTTAACTTTGGCAAACAGATGAAAGCCTTCAAGGTGAAGTTAAATTTCTAAAGAGGCTATGTTATTCATTATAACCTCAATTTTTTTGCAGTTCCTATGATCTTTATTCCATGGGATTTAATGGGTAGGATGCGTTACTTGTTAAAGAGTGGTTCCAAGCTTAAATCAGTGCATGACCATGCAACTTTTCCATCTCTTCGCTGGCAGTTGCATGCATCTTCTGAAAAATAACAGTCAAATTTTGTTGCCTTTTGGTGAGAAGCACATTGCAAAGAATCCTACCATACCAATAACAGGCTGCCCACTTGCACTGGTTTAAATCATTATAGTTCTGGAACCATTTGTTAAAACTTTCCAGAATAGGAAGCGGTGGGTTAGTAATTGTTATTAGATCAGAGTAATGAACTCTTGGATCAGAGTAATGAACCCAGCGAAACATTTGCAAACAGAGTTTGCAAAAAACGTCTCAGCTGGCTCAGTTGACGTTTTTTGCAAACTCTGTTTGCAATGTTTCGCTGGGTTCATTACTCTGATCCAAGAGTCAGCTCTAAAGGCAATCGCTCAAGGATCCGCCAGGTACCACCTTTTGTGGGTGCGGGGTGAAAGTCCCCAGCCAAAAGTTGAATTTAACCTTAAAAGATCCGGTAGTGAACCATGGGGATGCACCCTTAGTTTTCTAAGGCCCCCGCCAGCTGAGACGTTTTTTGCAAACTCTGTTTGCAAATGTTTCGCTGGGTTTCGCAGTTTCAGAGTTTCGCAGAGTTTATCCATGGGTTCAAAATTTTCATCTTTTACTAAAACAAGATCACCAACTTTTGGAACAAAAACGCTTCCTTGGTTGTTTCTGTGAGAAGCGGGAAGTTTTTCTCTAAGATGTTGTAAATATTGGCCTACAAACTGTTTCCAAAACAAATTTAAACGATTTTGATTTGATTTCCACATGTTGAGAAGAGTGTCTTGAGTAGTTTCTTTTGGTAAGTAGTCAGGATCTTCTGGATCATTTTGTTCATCTGTTAAAAGTGGTGTGTTTACAAATTTATTACCAGAAAGAAGGTCAATAGGTCGAAGTACTTCTTGCGAATTTGGATCACTGTTAATATATGTAAGTGGTCTGGTATTAAGACTAGCTTCTATTTCTGTCACCAGTGTAGTCAACTGTTCAAAGGTCAACAAGGCACGGCCAACAGTTTTTTTAGTCTACCTTTAACTAGACCAACAAGTCGTGCATATACACCCCCAAACCAAGGTGCATTTACAGGTATTGTTTTTGCATTCAATCGCATGTCTTGAACAATAATCAGGAATCTGATTTTTCCAAGCTTTATTCAGAGTATTATTTGCTGTCAAAAATTGAGGTGCATTGTCTAATAAAATATATTTTGGTGTTCCTCGTCTTGATATAAAACGGCGCAAGGCTTGCAAGAAACTTTCAGATGAAAGGCTGTTGACCACTTCGAGATGAATACCCCATGTTGTTAAACAAGTAAACAATGCAACCCAAACCTTTGTTTTTATATTTTCTAGTTTTACCCAGAGTGGCCCTAAGTAATCTAAACCAATATGTTGAAAAGGTATGCATTTTGATATTCTGTAAGCAGGAAGAGGGGGCATTGGAGGGCGTTTGAAGTGGTTTATAAACATACGTTTACAATTCATGCAAGCGTGAAGGCATTTTTTAACGGTTTGACGTCCATGAACTATCCAGTATTGCTGTCTAACCATAGAAAGGGTGTGTTGTACACCGCTATGATAAAGTAAATGGTGAACATCATTGATGATAAGTGTTGTGTAGTGACATGCTTTTGGTAATAGCTTGGGAAATTTCTCAGAAATGCTAAGTGGAGCATTTTTGAGTCTCCCACGACACCTTAATAAACCTTCAGTATCTAATTCTAACCCAAGTTGTTGCTGTAACAAATTATTTGTTTTATTTTGTATTGCAGTGAACACATCAGAAAAGTGATCACGCTGAGTTTTGTAATCCCAAATATAGCGAGCTGTTTGTCTTTCTTTTGCTGTAATAGTTCTCTTGGTTTGAATGTGTCTTAAACAATGTTTCCACCATGGATATTTGTCTTTAGTTGCAGAAGATAATTTGTTCCATATCAATAGAAGAAAAAACGAAGTATAACCACAGTAAATGTAAAGAGCTTATTTAGACTTGAAACTTTGGTTTCAATACTGGTTGAGATATTTTGTGTTTGCTATAAGATAAATATTATTGTTTGCAGAATTTTGAGTTTTTGAGATATTTATAATATTTGAATTTCTTAATTCAGTTTAATAAGGGTTGTGTTCTTTATCAGATAATAAATCTTTGTGTGGAATAACTTCCTTCCAATTTGTTTCGTTCGGTAGGTATAAAGGTCCTTTCCACCAAATTTTTGATAGCTCTTCTAATGTACATCCTCGACTTCCTAAGTCAGACGATTTTCTTTTGATTGAATGTAATAGAATTGAGTTTCATTAATTTGTTTAATCTTCTTTACTTCGTTGAAAACGGTAACGATAAACAGCTTGGTTGACCATATCCATGAAATTGCCTCCATACTGTCACTAAACAAACTCACAGAGGCAATGGGAAATTCTGTGTCATTTATTTGCTCTTTAACAAATTGTAACATTTTAGCCCCAAGGTAAATTGCAAGTAGCTCCAACCGTGGTATTGTAAGTTTCTTTTTCTGTGG
>JASAMX010009159.1:0-21596 GCA_030248175.1 Microlaimidae sp. YZB2_3 | reverse complement strand
GGAATGTTGACGGGTGGTGGAAGTGACCTCGTCCCTAACAGACTTGTTTGTGACGGCCTTCTTACAGGTGGGGGAGGCTGAGGTTTAACAACTGGAGATGGAAGTGTTCTTGTGCCTAGCGTAGTTAATCGTCGAGATCCCAGTGGTGAAGTTTGTCCAACATTCTTACGCCAACTTCCAACCTGCGGATTAATTTGACTCCTCCTTGCAGGTAGGTTAACAGAAGTCATTCGATCTGAGGTCTGTGATACTGAAAACGGACGCCCTTCTAACGCATTTGCGACAACTAAATTAAAAGTACAGTTTGTGGTATAAATTTTGGAAAAACAGTTTGAAAGCTTTAGACTCAAATTTTTTTATATATGTTTAAATCTTTCATTGAGAAGTTTAATTGCCACTAATGACTTAATTGGTTGCCTTACATTACGACGACGCCAATTCGCCGATGACTATTTTATACAATTTTTATACAATTGTTCTTCTTACTTTGAAAAATTTTAAACAAAAATTGATCAATTTAAAATTGCTAAACAAGCCACAAGGTTATTTTTAAAATTAAAGTGTAATTTTATTGGGATTTAATGTTTTTTCTTTACACTGACATTTCGCCCACGCATTTTAAAAAAATGTATCTAAATATTTTATATATGAAAAAAAACGATTGATTTTAAAAATAAAAAAGTAAATGCTTATTTTTAAAAATTTTTTTTAGTTTTTATAAATTTTGTTTAAAATATTGAAAGCATTTCATAAAGAAAAGTTTGCCTTCATAAAAAAGTTGGACTATTTACTGAAAAAAAATCATTCTTGAGTAATGAACATTAATATGATGTGTTTGTTAATTTAATTCTAATAATGTGTTGGTTGTTTGTTATTTGAAATAAAATATTTAAATTTTGTCTGCTTAATAATGACATCAAACACATTTTGAAGATACACATCAAAGTTTTTGAATTTGGTTCACGTTTTATGACTAAAGCTGTTGGCTTGCTTAAAATTCAAGATTTTTGATATTCATAAGTATAAAACTAAATTTTATGAAACTAAAGTCTGTTCAAAAATAATCAAAACTGAAAAAAATTCAGGTGAGCATATCTCTTTAACGGTACAGTTGATTCGGACGATAAATATAATATTAATATATCGCTGACAATAAATTCTAACTAATAATAGAACTTTTTTATAAACTGGAACGTTAACGAGATATACTCATTTGAAAGTTTTTTTGGTTTAATCATTTTAAGTAGACTTTGGATATCATTTGAAAGGTATCTAGGTTAAAAAATAACGAAGTCAGATGTTAAAGGGTGTCATTGCTACAACAATATGCGACAAAATCAATAATAAATAAAATCAATTAGTTTTATCATGTATCTTGATTAACTCCTAATTCAAATAAGTCACAGAAAACATTTTTCCCAAGCACTAATTGGCTAAAAGTGATTCTATTAGCTCGTCCCACAGCCATTCCTACAAAGCAAAGCATATATGACGTGATCACAAAGACTATCTGACATTTTGAGTGTCCTTAAAATCCTGACGTGATAAGTGTATTAAAATAAAAACTTATGCTTCTTATAAAAAACCATTAAACCATTAAACCATTAAACCATTAAACCATAAAACCATTCAAAATTCTTAACGAACGCGGTTTATTATTATTTTAATAATAAAGATCAAAACCCATATCACGATGATCAAAACAGCTGCAAAATAATTGGCTAAAACAGCTTCTCCCACAACCATTCCCACAGAGCAAAACATATATTACGTGATCACGAATACTATATGACATTTTAAGGGTCCTTAAAATCTGACGTGATTATCAATTTTTTTAATTTTAAACCCAAATGCAAATTTTTTAAGGGCTAAATTTGGTTAATTTTAGTATAATTGTTTTATTTCCTTTCACAGTGTATGTGATAAATGTTTAAACATCTTGTCCTGCTGTTTCTTAAAGCGCTCTTTAAACAAGAACTTATTTTACAGAAGCTTCATTTAGTTTGTACTCAAAGTATGCATTGTAATTGCTATTAATATCTATTGTTTCTAAATCTTCGTTTCTCATATTTCTGTTATATACCGAAGTAAAAGGACCAAAACTAACACTAGCAACTAATTTAAAAAATTAAGCTAAGTTATTAAATGACTGTTTTTCAGTCCTAATTTTGTGGAAAATATATATTCTTTGAATGGTTTCCCAGTTGGGTGGTTTACTGAAATCTAGTATGTACGTTAATGTTTTTGCAGTAAGTTTTCTAATGGTTAAAAATTTTGGATGGTTTTACTAAACTATTCTATTATTTTTCTATTTCCAAAACCAGTAAGATGACTGAGAGTATAGAGAATTTTAAAAAAACCGAAATTTTTCGGGAGATCATATCTACTAAACCCATAAAAATATTTTAGCGAAAAAAATTTTGTGGCCTATTGGGGGCAGAAGTATGGTACTGCATCCTTTAAGCAAACAAAAAACACCACACTGCGGCACATTGGAGTCCACTGAAAGTCATGATGCAAAACGGATTAAATTTAAAATATATATTTGAAATAATATTTATTAATATATATTAAAAAATAATAATATTGAAAAAATAATTACTGTCACTTAGGTTGTGGTTTGAAATAAGTATTATTGTTTTCACTCTTTTGTGTCAACTATTACCACCTGTTTTATAAACGTTTACTTCTAAAAATGGCATCAAATACGCTATTTTTAAATAAGTATTTTTGAGCACAAATGACGTCTTCTTTGCGCAGGTACTGTTTTTTCATACTATTTTAGTTTTGAGCTTATTTTTCCATATTTAGTATTAATATTTTTTATTAAAATTAAACTACGTAAGCAATTTTTAATCTAAATTAAAAATCTGTTTTACCTGGTGGCTGTCGCCATTGCTGTGAAATCTGTTGGGGCTGTGGCACAGTCGGACTTACTACATTGCTTCTTCCAGTCCATAACTGTTGTCTTTTCACAGGTCCTGGAACACTTTGTAGTGGTCGTTGTGCCCATGTACGTGGTGTGCCTACTTGAGGACTTCTGAATGACTGCTGTTGCTGCTCAGGAAAAAATTGTCTATGAGCACCAAATCGCTGCTGTTGGGGACCAGTTGACCACGTTTGAACACGTTGATTACGAAAGACTTGGTTTTGATTGTCAAAGGACTGTCCATCGAATCGCTGTAGTGATGCACCAGTGTTGAACGTTTGTGGAGCTGAGTCCAAAGCCTGACTAGTTACCACAGGCTGTTGACGTTGCGTTACCGTTTCAGACTGCACAATTCTTCCCTGAAATGGCTGTTGTTGGTTAGTTAACGCCGGTTGAGACCTCTGGCTGGATTGGCGAAGAAGGTATATTTGGGGTCTGTTTTGAGTGCCTGCAACTGAAGAAGACTGTTGGCCTTGCAGCAAAATTACTTTGGGTCTCTGTATAGTTGCGCAGCAAACTGCTGTTACAAAAACCAGAAGTATGATTACCCTAAAACATTTTTGACGTTTAATATTGATAGTGATTTTAAAAAATACTGATCTCATGAATACGAGTTTCAGTCGTGGCAAACTGCCTTTTCTTCTCAGCTTTTATTCTTTATTATCAGCCCTTTATTTTTCACATTCTCAGCCAAATTTTACTTTAGTCATTAAAAAAATAAAGTACGTCTTGTTAAACCTAAAGTACGTGAGAAATTTTTATACCCTATACTTTTAACTTTAAAAATTACCATACAAAAATATTTAACATTGGTTTGCATAGAATTTATCCAATATATTATTAAAATAAAGGAAAATTTTTTGACGTAAATCAAACAATTTCAATTTTGAAATGGTTAAAATCTTATTAAGATTTAAGATTAAATTAAAAAGATTAAAGCTTATGTCTGGATGACTATGAAAACATTATTCTCTTCTTAATAAACAAAAGATTAACTTATCAAATAACAGTAAATTTTGACACTAAAATAAATGAGAAATAGCTTCATAAATTTTAAAATCTTTTTAATTAGATATGTGAATTTTTATAGCAGTATAGGTGCTCATTGAAGTTTTGTTATTCTATATTTAAGATTCTGTGTACTATTTGTATTAGCCACTCTAATAAAAATAATATAATTGAGTTGCAGTCGGCACCCTACGCCAAATATAATTGGAAAAAGTTGGGAAACTTTTATTTCGGGTTCTTATCATTTTTCTTAGTGTACTAAATACTGATTTGCCAGCCAAACAAATGTTATTCAAAGAGCGTGCAGGTATTTGCGATACTTATTAGAAGCCAGTAACTTTTTATTAAGTTTTTTTTTAAAATAAACATTTAGAAAAATAATCACTAAAGTTTCTTCAAGCACAAGATTAAAACAAAGTCTAACATTGAATGTTTTTAGGGTAACGGATAAGTAACAATCAGGTTTAAGGTAGCAGACAGAAACACATTATTACAATACAAATTAAGGCTGGCTCAAACTTATGTAAAAACGTCCTTTGGACAAAGTCCAAAGGACGTTTTTACATACGTTTATACGCCCGTATTTGTCCTTTGGACTTTGTCCAAAGTACGTTTTTACATAAGTATGAACCAGCCTTTAGTATATGTTAGTATAGCAGCAAAAATAAATGAAACTGAAAAATTTAAGAGAATTTTACTCCAAGAATTTTGTCTGAGACAAAAGATATGTAAATCACTTTTTTGACAAAAAGTTTAAAAAAACATAATACAGCAATTTAGGATGATGTATTTTGCTATTAGACTAGTCCAAAAATAACCTGAATATTTAGCTACCAGTATTGTTTTTTTTTAAGTTTTTAACTTAACTTTTAAAACAATCTTTTAAAAGATTTTGAAATGGAGCAGTAAAAAGGATTAGTTTTTATCTCGAGCAAATAATTTTGGAAACTAAACAAAAAGGCAAAAACACAAACAATGTGGACCTTTTGGAAATTTTCTAAATTTAGAAAAATATAACGACAAAAAACTTTGACAATCACTAAATTAATAAAATTAAAAACATGCATGCTTAAAGAAACCTTTAAAACGAATATATCCCCACATTTTGCAACTGATCTAATTTGAAAAAAAGCACACAACCAATTTTTCACAATCTCAAACTCCGCAAGTTTAACGATTTGGATTAGTTGGCTATATATTTTGTAACTGTAAAACAACCCCAAATGTGGCAATATATCCGTTTTAAAGATTTCTTTAACCATAAATGTTTTTATTTTTTATTAATTTAGTGAATGTCTAAGATTTCTGTGAATATATTTTCAAAATTTTAAAAACTCTCTAAAAAGTCCCCATTTTTTGTGTTTTTGCTTTTCTGTTTACTGTTCAAAAATTATTTGCTATAGGTTTATAATTTTTTTCTTTTTAAAGCTCTATTTTAAAATCATTTTAAAAACTTGTTTTAAAAGTTAAGCTAAAAACAACTTTTTAGTTTCAAAACTTAAAGAATACTGGTAGCCGAAGATTCAGGTTATTTTTGGACTAATCTAATAGCGAAAAACATCAACTTTTTTATCGAATAACATCAAATCTAACAAATTTTTAGTTTTCTGAGCATTGCGGATATTTTTGGTGCAAAAAATGGTATAATTTGTTAAATTAACATAAAGACTAGCCAACGAAATTCATTGATATATATTTGTAGCTACTTCTTTAACAACGATTTTAAATTATTTTTTATGTCCTTATAAGCTCTTTACCACTGTCCATTTATGAGCTCGTTACAACTCAAAGACTAAGACTAAAATATTTACAAATGTAATGTTTATAGTGTTTTAAAAACACTTTTAATTAAACAGAAATGTAATAGATTTTGACTTTAATTATTTTTAATTTAACTTGATTCTTAAGTTTTACTTAGTTTTATTGTTAGTCTTACTCGCTTTTTGTACTGTCAATTATTTTTACGTTTACTCTTAGTGTAGTTTTTTCTTGAATTGTTTAAACACTTTAAGTAGAATATGTGAAAGATTTTAAGTAAGTTTTAAGATTTGAAATCAAAACAGAACCAATAAAAAATAAAAATTCAATGAAGATAAGTTTTTAAAAAATTCAAAAAATAATAAAAAATTTGTAATTTTGTTTTTGTTAACATAGGCAAATGGAAGAAACATAAAAAACAAAAAAAATCAAATATATTACCTGATCATGGTATGACAGTTAGTTGCTCAACATCTGCAGCAATAACAATCAATCTGAATAAGGGGAGAAAAAAGGTTAAGTTTTAATTTTCAAAATTAACCTTGCCTTGGGCTAGGACAAACCCAAAATATTTGTAACGTTTTTCTTGATTTTATTTTGAATGCACTTTGTGCACATGTGACTAAAATTAATTTGTCTTTCTTTAAATTGTCAAAAATTTATGATTTGTTTGGAGCAAATAATTAGAATAAAAAATCTAAAACATTGATAAAACATATCTCAATGTTTTTAAATAGAAAATTATAATAAATAAAAAATAAATTAGACAGTGAAAAAATAGTAAGTTAAAGAAAAAGGTATCATAATATTTAAATCATTAATTACCGGTTTTTCAGTTATACCAAGAACGTTTTCTCGCTTTTTTGCCACGCTGTGAAATTTTAAACCGTTTTTGAATTTTAAAGGCCACCACGTTTGTCTACGCGTTTGGTTTTAGTAACAAATTATTAATTATTTTATCACTTATAGTTATCATTTATCTGAAATTTTGATGACTTTGACAGCAGTTCTAAATCTTAAGTTTAAACAAACCGATATTAACAGAAATTCAAATAATAAAACACACAAGTTTTTTTAATAAAAAGCTTTGTAAAATCAACATTTGGACATTTTTAAGCTAAGCAATATATTTTAAATTTTTTTGTGAATTTCGCAACTTATTGTTTATTCAAATATTTTTTTTGATATTTTGTTAATCTAGTTTTTTAGTATTTATTATTATTTGTAAACGTGCAGTCCTCTAAGTGTGGTTAAGGACTCTACAAATGTTTTTTTTTACAAACTTTGCTTACATGATACTGAAAAAAATATTATATTAGCCCCATTTGTTGACATGGAAAAAATTTTCTGTTATTGGCGCCTAGATTTCTGCGCTGGCGCCTAAAATTTGGAGGCTAGGCGCCGGCGAAAGAAAAACCCAGATTCATGATATAAAATTTTGCATTATTAATTTTAAACTAAAACGTGAATGATAGCATATTTGCTTTTAATAACGTGCTTGTATATTTTATTTTTTAACGAGGTTGACAAGCTTAAAATTGCATATTTATAAAGGGAAGCTCCGTAGCTTTCTCAGCTTTAAATCACCAGAGCTCAGTAAAATGATATTGAAGTTAGAAACATCACTAGGTTTGCTGAGCATCATTAAATTAACATAACAAATTTTAAGAAATATCTTATTTTCCAGGATTCATTTTTTTTGAAAGAATTTGGATGAAATGTCATTGGTTTTGGTTTTTATATATTTTGGGGGGAGTTAGAACGTTATTCAGCCACCAGCAACTAGCTATTTTGGTATTGGGCTAGCCCATTATTAGTTCACAGTTCAAGTTTGATTTGCTAATTGAAGTCAGCAGATTTTCTTTAACAAAATATTGATTTAAGTACATCTCGAAACCAAAAAATATGTTTTGTTTCTTGCCGTGAGCACAGTTTTAAACCTCGGGTCTTTTTTGTATTTTTGTGGGCATCTGTTTAATGATATTTTTATAAACTCAGTCTTTAAAAAGATGTGCACTAAAAAATCTTAGGTCATTGGTCAGTGAAAACTTCCATTTAGATAAAACAATCAAGAAAGTTAGTCACATCAACTAATAAAGTGTTTATTTTTTTATTGACTTTAAAATTTTATATTCTGTGGAGGGGGTGGGCTTTTATTTGGTAAAATAGATTTTAAATAAAAGGTGAGTAACAAGGATTGTATCCTGCTTGTGCATAGTTTTGGTAAAAAAAAGACATTATAAAAACTCAATCATTGAGATTTAATATAATTTTGTTAGAGATATTGTTGTTGTTGTTATCATTATGTAGTTTGTAGTAAAGTTTTATCACTAAAAATTAAAAAAGAACAATATTGTTTTCTTTTTTCAATGCCCCATTGCAGACCTGTGCACTGCCCCCCCGGGTTAAAACGGGGGGGCAATTCCCAAAAATGGGGGGGGCACGGGGGGGCAATTAAAACGGGGGGCGAAAACGGGGGGGGGGGCAAGCAGGGGGAAGAAAAAAGAGAAAAAAGGAGAAAAAAAGAGAAAAAAGAAGAAAAAAGAAAAAAAGGGAAAAAACAAAAAAAGCGGAAATAAGGTAAAAATAGGTCTAAAATGGCTTAAAATAAATTGAAATATGCTAAAAAATGCAAAAAATTCGCGATTATGGCGTCATAATTGGTAAAAAATGGCGTCATATTTTTAGGGTACTTTTTCATTTTTGGGCGGGGGGGGGGGGGGGCAATATAAGGGAGGGGGGGGGGGGTGGCAAATCCTCCAATACAACGGGGGGGGGGCGGGCATTTTCAGACCGTGCACAGGTCTGCCATTGCGTAAAAAAATTTTTGTCAAAGGATTATAATTTAACAAGAAAACATTGGCACAGACGACAGACCTACAACATCAATAAATAATTTAGATTTGACTTGGCTAGCATAATTTTTAGTATAAAAGGGTAGAACCAATTTTCGCTTGGTATGGTTGGTTTGAAATTTGTATATGGGTTTTTTAAATAGGTTGTTTACAATATTTTTTCTTTATATTTGCGTTGGACTTCATCATCTTTGATTTTAATTTTTTAATTCTAATTTTAAAATTGTCAATTGTTTGATGAGTGAAAATTTTGGGGCAGGACTTCTAAAAACTCATTAAACCAAATTAAATAGAATTAGTGATTTCATATCAATATAAAAAAATTAGTAGTTTTTTTAAGTGAAACAGACAGAAACAGTTTGTGAGAATCGTGAAAAAATTTTGGTTCTTTTAAGGATTTAAATATAAATTCAATTTTTTCTATATTATTTAAAAAAATTTACAATATCCCAGCAAATAAGGATTTTAGTCTATCGTAATTTTAGATTTCAATCAAAACTAAACTTTAGTACGGTAATTAGTTGTTTTTGAAGATTTTTACTTTAAATGGCATTTCTCGGGTTAAAAAATATAATTAATTAGCAGTTTTACCTATATGCCACAAGAAAATTAAATAAATTATAAATTAGTTCAAAACAATTACGCGCTGAGCAAAGCGAAGCGCAAGAAAAATTTTAGAAATTGGTCTTTGAAAACCTTAAAATTTTTGTTTATTTTTGTCGATTTCTCTAAAAAAGCTGTAAAAAATACGTGTCTAGTAAAAAATCTGGGCGCCAGGCTGGCGCCTAGGCCGGTGGGAAATTCTGGGCGCCAGTGGCGTCGATTTGGCATAAAAAAACCTAGTCATAAATACTTAACAAAATGTAACCACATATCGACACAAATTAAAGCAATTTTTTTAAAAAAAGACCTAATTAACATTAACAATTTTCTTAAAACAATAAATGTATTTTTGGACACAAACGCAGCTTTTTATTATTTATATTCTTTTTAAGTTTAAAAAACCTTTTTCTCCATATTTTAGATTACACAACAATAACGTATAGCGGAGGACTACAGAACAGATGTGAAGGTTAATAGAAATTGGAAGTATGGAATGGTATACACGTATGAAGTCAGCGTGGTGCTGCTAGTGCTAAGGTGGGGGGGTTTTTTAACCCCTTTGTTCCAACTTTTAACACACCACACACACACTACACCCTCCTCGTTGTTACCACCGCATAACGAGCAGGGCCGTAGTCAGGATTTCAATTGAGGGGGGATTTTTTGGAAGGTGCTTTATAGGGGCCCACAGGGGGGTCTGGGGGGCGGGAGCCCCTCAGCGGGGTCAAGGAGCGGAGCCCCTTGTCAGGGGGGTCCGGGGGGCAGAATGCCCCCGGGGTGGAAATTTTTTTAATTTTAAGCTTTTAAAAGGCACCAGGAAACCTAAATTTAAGTACTGAATCTTTATTTAGTTTCTATTGTTTTTTTAAATAAATACAACAAAATAAAATAGTTTTATGCAAATATTTTAATTCATTTCCGCTTTTATGGAAATATTTTCACACAAAACAAAAATACAATATTTTTTAACTGACTGCACTAATGTTTTGATTTATAAATAATTCCTTTTTTATAAATAAGAGCTTTCATGAACCTAAATCACTTTAAATAATGCATTTTAGATAGCTTTAATACATTACAGAGTGATTTGAGAAAAAAAATTTTTTTTTCTAATTTTTTTAAAAAACCAAAGGGGGGACCCTTACAAAATTTTGTGCCTTCCCAGAATTTAAGGGGGGGATTAATCCCCCCGATCCCATCCCCCTGGCTACGGCCTTGACGAGTGACAATTAGAATGAAATATACCTGACTCCGCTCTGACCCAGAAAGTTTTTGTTTATTTAAACAAAAACTTTTTCTCCCTGTTTTTTCCTTTCTCCCCCGCGTGCCCACTCCATTTCTAAAAATTCCTCCCCCCTTCGTCATAGATGAACACGGTCAAATAGCTAGGGGGGTGTTTACACGGGTAAATGACATTTCAAAATCTAAGGGAGGGGGGGTCGACGCTCTTTAGCTTTCTAGGAGGGTCCACCCGGGGTGGAAGATTTTAACACCTAGAGGGGGGTTAGGTGGGATCCAATTCCCGAAGAAATACTTTGAAACCATTAAAGGTTTAATAATAGTTTTTTTTTATAATATACTTTTTATTAAATAAAAAGCGATATTCAGGCTAAAAATGGTGTAAAAACATGAATTTATGTTAAAAATTCACGTTTTTGGAAAAAAAAATTAGTATAAAAAAGCACTTAAAATTTTCTCGAGAGGGGAGGGGAGGGGGTCAGATTTCAAAATCTAGAGGGCAGTCAGGGGTAAAAAATTCGAAAATATGGGGAGAGGGGGCCCCCTGGATTTTTTTTCTAGAGGCCCACAAAATTTCGAGGCTAGGGGGGAGGGTGGACCCCCACCCTACGGCTCCCCTTTGTTCATCTATGCCCTTCGCGCTTTCTCATTTAGATATGTCATGGTCATCCAATAAAATCTCGAGGGGGGGGGGGGGGTAGTGAAAAACTCTGACTACTGGGTTTCAAATTTGCGCATCCGGGTGGATTGCCCAAAAAAGCTAAATAGGGGTCAGCAGGAGTCCCCTCATAAAATTCAAAGAGAAATTCACCCTGAGTAACCACCCTTGCTTCTCTCCACCTAGCTGCCGGGACCGTATCGCCTATTGCATACATGGACAATTTGGTCCGGAGTGGAGCGGGGTTAAACCCCAAATTAGGGGGGGGTGTTAAAATCCGAGAAACGCAAAATACCCATATCGTTTTTTTTCTGGAGTGCATTTTACCCATATCGTTTTTCGATTTTGAAGGAAAAATAGGTAAAAAACGCTAATTTAAGGTCAAAAAGCCCTTTTTATTGCATTTTTGAGCTTTTTATTGCTTAAAACATTCATTTGGACCTCAAAACTTAAGTTTGGAGGCAGTTAGAAGTCATTTTAAAGACATTTTTTTTCTTCATTTTTCCAAAATTGGGGGGGGGTTAACTTTTTCTCCCCCCCACTTCTGAGTGGGGGGGGGGGTTAAACCCCACTTCTCAGAATTTGAGGGGGGGTTAACCCCCCCCCCCAACCCCCCCCCCCCGTGCCCATGTATGGCCTATTGTGTCTCGACTCCACGTCTGTCCATAAAATTTTTACCCTTGAGAAAGATATTTTTGCCCTTAGGAATTTTGTCATTTTTAAAGAATAGACTATAGTCGTTACTCTGACACAATGAGTCAGATTCGTCGTAAAATACTCTTAAGTGTGACTCTTTTTATATCTTAACACACAATTAATATAGACAAAATAAGTCAGAGTCACGCTGATTTCATAAAGATTGTGACTCTTTGTGTCAGAGTAACGACGTTAGGGCTTAGGGGTACTTATTAACGTATAGCCATAAAATCGATCATCTATTTTGGTGGTTTTACAGATAGATTAAATTTCCTTTCAGCTATTTTAAGCTTAAAATAATTATGTTCACAATCAAAACGAAAGTGCGAAAAAACAGTATACGCAATATAAACATAATTTATACTGTTTGTCTGTCACGTTGATTATCCTTTTTATTTAAGTATATTATCGATTCCTGCCTTATTCTTGACGTCTAAGTAAATAATAATCCGTACAAAACCCTATACACATAAATTCACTTTAACTAATAATAATAATATTATTATTATGTCAAGTTCAGCTCGCGTCGCGACGGAAGACAAAAATAAAAGCATAAATAAAAAAAATCCATTTCCATTCTAGCCGCGCGATTCAACTGGCCAATCGCAAAAGCTCGCCGCTCTCCGTCCAATCTAGTTGCCGATCTTTCTGGCTGCTAATTGGCTGAGCTTCTCAAATTCAATATCATACCAATCGGCATTCTGCCCCGTCCACCCCTCAACCAATCACATCAGTGCGCAATTCTGGTGTCTCCCGGGGGACGGGTCGGCCGTCTCGGGCGGTAGACTGAGTCGTCGGCGGGAGCGAGCGCTACCGGGGGGACGGAGGGGCGTGTCCCCGGTGGTGGTGGGTGGCGTGGCTTCATCGGCGGTGGCACGCCTCCCCCGGTTGCTCCTCCCGTTCCCTGCTCCCGACACCGTGAGTCTTCTGAACGGTGCCAGTAGCTGGGCTGTCGCCTGCCGCCTCCGCGCCCGCAGGCTGCCGCAGGAGGCCGCACTGGAAGCTCCGGAGCGACCCCCGGAAGCTCCGTAGCTTTGCTTCTGCATGTCGGAATGGGCCCGCTTATGGGCGCGAGGGAGGGTGCTGAAGTTCGCGGCGGCGGTGAGTTGCGATCCGCAGGCGTATGATTTGATCTGGAGTTGCATGGGCAGCGGCACCGGCAGTCGCTCTATGTCGTGAACCGTCCGAAGGCTTTTCACGAGCACGCGGCAGCAGGACTCCTGCAGCGAGGGAACTGAAACATAAACGTAGGTAAGCATGGACCGGAAAGCTAGGGGTGGCTTCCCCGGATAAATGGCCCTTTAAAAACTAGGGGGGGAGTCCGGGTACTCCGGTCCAATTTTTTTAACAAAATTTTTAACTCAATAATTTAAGTGTTTTTAAGTCTAATATTGAATTTTATGTACTAAAACCGCCTATTTAGGCCTAAAAAATGTATTTAAACACTGTTTTTAACTAAAAAAACGTGTTTTTGACAGTAAATAAAAAAATAATACTTCCAAATTGGTCGGGAAAGGGGGGAGGGGGGTCAGCCAGCCTGACTAGGGGAGGGTCAGGCCGGACCGCTCTCGAGCTTTGGGGGGAATTTTTTTAGGGGCCCCTGCATTTTTTCTCGGGGAGGGTGGTCCAAACTTTTGACTCTAGGGGGGGTGCACCCTTCTGTCCCCCCCAAAACATCTATGGCCGCCACCCCCCCCCCCCCCCTCCCGAAATGGTTGGACGGGGGAAAATAGGATAGTGGTTGGGCGGGGGGGGGGGGGCGGCCCCCACCCCCCGAAATGGTCGCCAGATGGTACAATATAGGATTTTCAGACCCTAAAAATTAAAAATTTTCTAGCGCTTTGCTATTAGCTCGGCGTCAAATTATAAAATAAATTTGGTACCACAATTCACCCCCAAAAAGCAAAAAAATTTTTCCGCTTCGGTTCACTGAGCGGTCAAATTTTATTATATGCATATTTCTCGCTATTTATCTTGCCTAATTTATTGAAAAATGTACAATAGTTTTAATAAACAAGTACTAAACATCAAACAAAACAAACAATCATAATTTGGTTGATTTGTATATATATATATATAATATATATATTTATATCTTTTATTCTCCTAAAATTTTCAGCCGCCTATAGCAATGGCTCGGTTATTTTTTCTAAATAGGTGCCCTAAAAACATCGAGATGCTGCTCATCTGTTTTGGTTTACAGTGTAGGTGTAGTCAGGGGGTTAAAAAGGTTTTTAAATATTTTTGTAAAATCATGGCTCTGCCAACGTCTGCTAATGTATTTTTTAACTAAGAAAACATGTTTTACCGCTGAAAACGTTAGCTAATACGTTATTAGACCAAAACCAGTGTATACACAGCTGTATTCTGCGTTTATCCCTGCTTTTTTAAAAATATTAGGGGAGCTCCGTTTCCCCCGAAATTTCGAGAAGGGGGCAACCGAAAATTTTCGTTTTCAACCATTTTTTCCAAATTAAACGAAAAACATTGGCAAAGTTTAAAGCATACGTTCATTCAAGAAAAAACGGATGTAGTAAAAATGCGTGTTTTTCAGATTTTCTGTCTTTCCCATCCTCAAAATATTAGTTTTACCTCCTCTCACTCCGCTTGCCTTTAAATTGAAGTTTTCGAATATAAATATAGAGATTTAGATAAAACCAAATGCAGATGAAATGGAGGTTCACAAGATTTTATTTCTTCAAGGATGGTAGTGCGGGGCGTGCGCGTGGGTGGGCAAACCTTTATTAAATTTAAGGGTCCCCTTACAAAAACGTCGGCTTCTTAAATGTTAGGGGTAGACGCTCCCAACCATACATGGGCAAGTTGGTCCGGAGTGGGGGGATTAAACCCCAAATTAAGGGGGAGGAGGTTAAAATCCAAGAAACGCAAAATACCCATATCGTTTTTTTTTCTGGAGTGCATTTTACCCATATTGTTTTTCGATTTTAAAGAAAAAATAGGTAAAAACGCTAATTTGAGGTCAAAAAGCCCTTTTTATAGCATTTTTTAGTTTTTTATTGCTAAAACATTCATTTTGACCTCAAAACTTAAGTTTGGAGGCAGTTAGAAGACATTTTAAAGACATTTTTTTTCTTCATTTTTCAAAAAATGGGGGGGGGGTTAACTTTTTCTCCCCCCCCCACTTCTGAGTGGGGGGGGGGGTTAAACCTCCCTTCTCAGAATTTGGGGGGGGGGGGTTTAACCCCCCCCAACCCCCCCGTGCCCATGTAGGCTCCCGACCCCCGTTTTCGGGCACTCACTCCCTTTTTGTATTCGAAAGCAGGTACGTTTTCGTTCACCTTTGCTGCTCTTCCACAGTCTCTCCATGCCGTTACGGGAGAGTACGAGTCGGGAGAGTTCCGTCAGGGACTCGTGAATGTTGAAATTGGCAAGCGTCGAGCACTCCACGTACTCCATCCCCTTCTTCCGCGCGAAGCTCTCCGCCTCCTCTCGGCTCACCTGGCGTCGGAACTCCAAGTGCAGTCGGTTACCCACCAGGATTTTCGGAATACCCGGGGCGTGCTGAAAAAAGTATTTTTGCGTATTTTTTAAAAATAAAAATTTATTTTTTTGAAAAAGTAAAACATATATTTTAGGGGGAAAAGCTTCAGAAAAAGAAACTATAAATTTAAGTTTAGAAAAAAATTTCACTCACCAGGATTTTAGCAATACCGGGGGCGTGCTGAAAAAAAAACGCGCAATTTTTTAAAAATAAAAATTTATTTTTTTTGAAAAAGTAAAACTTATATTTTAGGGGGAAAAGCTTCAGAAAAAGAAACTATAATTTAAGTTTAGAAAAAAATTTCACTCACCAGGATTTTAGCAATACCGGGGGCGTGCTGAAAAAAACGCGCAATTTTTTAAAAATAAAATTTTTTTTTTATGAAAAAGTAAAACTTATATTTTAGGGGGATAAGCTTCAGAAAAAGAAACTATAAATTTAAGTTTAGAAAATAATTTCACTCACCGGAATTTTAGCAATACCGGGGGCGTGCTGAACAAAAACGCGCAATTTTTTAAAAATAAAAATTTATTTTTTTTTTGAAAAAGTAAAACTTATTGGTTTTTTTGTTTGGGGGGGGGGGGGTTTGGGGGTATTTTAAAATATTTTAGGGGGAAAAGCTTCAGAAAAAGAAACTGTAAATTTAAATTTAGAAAAAAAAATTCACTCACCAGGATTTTAGCAATACCGGGGGCGTGCTGAAAAAAACGCGCAATTTTTTAAAAATAAAAATTTTTTTTTTTGAAAAAGTAAAACTTATATTTTAGGGGGAAAAGCTTCAGAAAAAGAAACTGTAAATTTAAATTTAGAAAAAAATTTCACTCACCAGGATTTTAGCAATACCGGGGGCGTGCTGAAAAAAACGCGCAATTTTTTAAAAATAAAAATTTATTTTTTTTGAAAAAGTAAAACTTATATTTTAGGGGGAAAAGCTTCAGAAAAAGAAACTGTAAATTTAAATTTAGAAAAAAATTTCACTCACCAGGATTTTAGCAATACCGGGGGCGTGCTGAAAAAAACGCGCAATTTTTTAAAAATAAAAATTTATTTTTTTTTGAAAAAGTAAAACTTAGATATATTTTAGGGGGAAAAGCTTCAGAAAAAGAAACTGTAAATTTAAATTTAGAAAAAAATTTCACTCACCAGGATTTTAGCAATACCAGCATATTGAGAGAGCACAATTTTTCAGAAATCAAAAATTTATTTTTTTTGAAAAATTAAAACTTATATTTTAGAGGGAAAAGCTTCAGAAAAAGAAACTGTAAATTTAAATTTAGAAAAAAATTTCACTCACCAGGATTTTAGCAATACCGGGGGCGTGCTGGAAAAAGCGCGTAATTTTTAAAACTAAAAATTTTTTAGGAAAAACAAAAAAAAAACATTAATTATAATTTTATTTATAGTTAATCATTCTACTTTCTCTATAACCTTCTTCAGCAAAGTGTTCTTTATCTGCCGCAATTGTTCTATTTTTATGTTTTTAGTGTTTTAATTTAACTTTGGCCGTTTATTGTTACATAGGGGCGTAGCCAGGAATGGTTGACTGGGGGGCCGGAGCGAAAAAGGGGGGGGCACAATTGTCATCACTAAAAAAAGTGCAAAACGGGTGGGTTTCGGGGGCGGCGGAGCCCCCCCCCCCCAACCATGGGGGATCTGGGGGGCTTTAACCCCCAGAAAAATTTTTGAAAATAGAGCCAAAAACTGCTATTAGACACCTTATTAAAACTTTGAGTTTAGAAATTTAGCAGTCCATCCATAATCTCTATGTATCAATATTTTTATTTCCAAAAGTGGGTAGCTCAAAGTTCACATCACATTGCATTTTTATAGCTTGAAAGATTTTTTGTTTACAAAAATAGTTTGGAGCTGAATACTCCTTTTAAGTTTAAGACACTCTCAAAACATTATATTCATTAGAAAATTTTTGTTAGATAGGTAGATTTTTAATAACAAATATAAATTGCTGTAATAATGGACCTACCTAGCATTACAAAAATAGGGTCGGCGGTCTTAAAACAAAACAAAGTTCCTTTCAAATTAATTGCATTTTGTTGGATTATTTTTGAAATCAGAAGTACTACAAATAACAAAACATCTATTTGAGAAACTTTGACGTGCTTTTTTGTATTAAATTAAATTACAAAATGGTTTTTTATGGTTAACCGAAATAAATTTACACATGAAAAACCTTAGTTTGGTTTAAAATAGTTTTAAAATGATCAGAAGTTGACAAAAAAATTCTATATTGTTTTGTGTATCTTGGTGTAGGTACGGAAAAAGAATTGGGGAGAATTAATTTAATTTCATAACAAATTCAGTTTTAGCGGCGGGACCCGCGAACCCAGAATTTTGTAATGCTCAATATTTCCATGCTAACAGCTATAACTAAGTCAGGAAAGTTGTAGATAAAAAACTACTCTAAAATTTTTTATTAGTTTTGTTATGTTTTAGCTCAGCTCAGGTAAGACCTTCACGTTTACGCTTCACATTTACTTTAAGACTTGTTTAAAAATTTTTATAATTGAATCATTTAAATTTATTTACAGTTATTTTATTTTTTAGTTAATTTTTATAATTAAACATGTTAGAAAACTAATTAAAGCTTTATGCCATTTCTCAGTTTACTATATTTGCGTTGTGTTCGCTTCGCGTTTGCGTTAATTGATTTAAGTTTTTGCAAGTTTAAAATGCACAAGCACTGAATTCAAAACTAATAATTATATATAAATATGATTAGCACACAGATACGCCAAAAGACAAGACTAGAAACATTGATTTTTCTCAGCAAATTTGTACTTGGAAAGTCGCACAATTGCGCGTCTGCAACTGCAAATTTGTCACTGTAGTAAAATCTAACTAAACTTTTTTTCCAAAATTTTTGCCATTAAGTCTTTTAACATCTCGTCTTACACACTTTTGACTTTGAAAATCATGTCTTTAAATATATCATCTTCAGAAAACGCTTTTTTGGGTGCGATTTTTAAACTTAGCTTTGAAAAATTATTTTTTAACATTTTCAATAAATTTAAAATCTCATCTTTAAAAAATTCATCTTTTAAACATTTTATTTCGTCTTTTTATTTATTGTTGTTCTGAGCAAGATTTTGAATGCGCAATATTGCAAATTACTGCACGCAATTCTTGCAGTAAATATTTTATCAATTAAAAACATACATAAAAAACCACTTTTTTCCAAAACCAAACCCAAAAATCAAGCAAGAAGCTTAAAAATATGGCTACCATATTCAAGGATTATATTGGTCCTTCTTTAAAATATGCAGTATGGAGCATTACTTGTCTAGATTACAATACAACTTCTTGTTTCAATGAACAACCATAATGGTTTTTTAAGTCAGTGGTTGTAGTAAACTGTTAAAAAAACTTTTTGACTGATACAAAATTTTTTTCTAACGTATTTTTTCTTACTGATCTTCAAATTGTTTTATATCATAAATTTTAGTACATGTCATTTGGGGGGGGGGCGAAGGGTGCCTTTGGGGGGCGTGCCTGGCCTTACCGCTGGCTACGCCCTTGTGTTACATACCATACACTAATAAGTGATTTGTGATGATATCGTGCACTTCAATGTAATTTTATTAACCTGTATAATAATTCAGCTGGAAAAAAGAGACTTACATCTTCCACTTCAGCCAGCCAGCGCTGTATCCCGTCGAATGACCAGCGGCTGGTGATATCGTACACTACCAGAATGCCCTGGGCGCCGCGAGAATAGGAGCGAATGATTGTTGCGAAGCGACCCTGTCCGCTTGTATCCCTGAAAGTTTAAAACTAATCTTAACTAAAAAAAAATTTTTAAATTTAATTTTATTTATTAGCTTTTTTTTTTTTATATTTAGAATTATAATTTTATTCAATCTAACAAAACATTTCAGTTTTACTCACAACTATCACGTTAAATTGGCTAACAGACCACTAGGAATATGGCCTGCAGTACTGTTTTTTTATTTACCGTTATAAAATAAATTGCCTATGAAGGTAATTTCCAGTAAAATACAGTGCGTTAAGTTCATAGGTGAGAAAGGGTGGGGCAGGGTGAAGTCCACCCCCCTAGCCCAGTGGCGTGCCCAGGGGGGGGGGGGGGGGGGCGGCCGCCCCCCCCCCGAAATCCGGCGAAGCCGGATTTTTTCGTAAGGGGGGACCCTTACGTTTTTTGAATTTTGGGAGAGAAAATTTTTTTTCTTAAATATTAATACAGAAACTTTCCTGATAGCATATTAATAGTCGAAAAAACCAAATTTTCCCCCGCTTCGCGGGTAGTTTAAATTGTACAATTTATCTCAGTTTTTTCCATTTCAATCGATTTTGCCGCTCAATAACGTTAAGGCATACATGTTAAATAAAACTACTATAAACACTATTAACCTTTTATTAACGTTTTAAACACATGTTTTAAATGGATAGGAATAAAAAACCTTAAATTTTGTTTAATTATCATCTGGAATTAAAATTTTTAGTGTATTTTAGCGCTTAAATTAAAATTTTCTCCCGCATTCTGCTCGGTGGGCAAGGGGCTCTGCCCCTTGGCCCCGGGGGCTCTCGCCCGACCCCCCATTTTCTGGGGGCGGCAGCCCCCCAGACCCCCCTCAGGTTTAGTATGTACCCCCCCAGCCCGCCCGCCCCCGACATGAAATCTTGGGCACGCCACTGCCCTAGCCTCGAAATTTTGGGCCCCTCCTAGACGAAAATTTAGGGCCTCCCTTCCCCCAAATTTCCAAATTTTTTGCCCCTGACCCCCCACTAGAATTGCAAAACTGACCCCCCCCTCCCCTCGGGAAGAATTTTGGTACTTTTTTATATAAAATTTATTACCAAAGACGTAAAAATTCGTCACATATTTATACTTTATACACCGATTTTATACCAAAATCAAGATGTGCCCTTTTCTGTTGGATAAACTGTAACACTATATTAATTAAAATAAACCGGAATCTAAAGTTATTATGGTTTAAAACTGTTTTGCTTTGGACACCGGACCCCACCTGTCCGCCCGGTAGATTTCGGAATTTCGCACTCCAGATTCAACCCCCCCCCCCTGAAAAGCTAGGGAGGTCCGGAGCCCCCTCCTAGAATTCAAAATTCGATTTTCCCCGGCTAACCCACTCCCCCTAGCTTCCCCCGACCGTTCTCACCTATGGTTAAGTTGTAAGTTTCAAATTCTTTTTAATGTTTGTTGAATTATTTCTCAAAATTATTGTTTAAATTTTTCAAGAGTTTAGTTTAAAGAAAAAAACTAAGGTTTCCACCCATTTATTAAAGTGTTTGTTTCTTAAGTTTAAAAAAAAATCCATTTTAATTGTATGGCAATTAACTCTTTTTTGGCTAATTTTGCCACGCACGTTACCTTTTAAAATCCTAATCAATAAACTATTTTATAGTAACTTAAACAAAAATGTAAGTAAAATACACTCTTGAAAAACATAAACACATACGGTAAAAATACTTTCGTGATTTTCCTACTTCCTATGCTGGGCGAACTATTTCACGTGTGACTGTCACTCAACAAAACAATACTAAATTACAGACCTGTACACGGTCTGTAAATGCCACGTTTTATTGGAGGATTTGCCCCCCCCCCCCCCCGTTTTATTGCTCCCCCCCGCCAAAAAATGAAAAAGTACCCTAAAATTATGACGCTATTTTTTACCTATGATGACGCATTATCGCGAATTTTTGCAGTTTTAGCCTATTTCAATGCATTTGAAGCCATTTTAGACTTCTTTTTACCTTATTTCGCTTTTTTGTCCCTTGTTTCTCTTTTCCCTTCTTTTTTCTCTTTTTTTTCTTTTTTTCCTGCTTGCCCCCCACTTTTCAAAAAAGTTGCCCCCGTGCCCCCCCGTTTTAACCCCGGGGGGGGGCAGTGCACAGGTCTGAAATTATGTCAAATTACTTTTGCTATCGTTACAAAATAAAAAAAAAAAATTTTAATACCATAGCTGCAGTTTGACACGTTTTCCTTCAAGAAGTATAACCGCTGTCCGAGGCGATACCACCGCTAAAAACAAAATAAATTAAGAATAAATGTTTGGGGGATACCGCGATTATTGGTATGTCACATTCGTTATTTTACAAGCATTTATTTTTCATAAAAACCTAAATGATATTTAAAAATCGATTAAACTATTTAAAAATTTATTATTTCATATAGTAGTTTTTTATTATGATTTTTAAAGACGCCGATTTTTTACAGCTGTAAAATTTAGCACATTTTACTTAACCGTTGTTCAAATTGTTATCATACAAAATGGGTAGGCACAAACTAACTTACAACTATCCAAATCAGACAATTAAACAAATCCCACTGTTAAAATAAAGCTTCCTTTAAATTTC
>JASAMX010009156.1:0-10830 GCA_030248175.1 Microlaimidae sp. YZB2_3 | reverse complement strand
AAAAAGTGCCGAAATTAAATGCACTACCCTAGTCTGACGTCTTTAAATTTTCCGCATGAGTGTGGTTGAAGTTAACAAAAAAAATAAGTGCTAATATTAGTTTTACCGTATATAAATCTGACCTTCCCGCGCAGCGGTTAAAATTTTTATATTAATTAATTTATGGTTTTAAACTTTTAAAACACAATATTCGAAAAGTAAAAAAGGAAATCTACACAAAATGACAGGCTTCACCAAGAGGAGGGGGGTGCAGAGGGTCGGACTACTCCACAAGTATAAAAACCGTTATAACCCTTATTATCTCATAATATAATGCAATGAATAAAACGGGAGGGGGAATTTCCAGACCGTGCACAGGTCTGCTGCACCCACCCTAAGTAAGCCACTGGATATGTATGTCAAAAAATAAAAAAAAACGAATTTTTAGGTTGGGAAAGGTAGGTATATCACTTTAGCACAAATGTACGCGCCTGGTATACTTTCATGTTCAACCTATAGAGGTTGCTTGGTACATTTATTATGAGGGGTTTTCCAATGTTATGCGGTTATCTTACCTCCGGTTATCTTACCTCTAATGTTATTATAAACTGATCTCCACAAGGACAAGGGTAACTGTATGACTTGGCATCTTCGTCAAATTCGAAATCTTCAATTTCTACTTCGTCATGAAATACAGCCATAGTTTTGAGTTTAGCCACACGTTCATCAGGCGGTAAATTATAAAATAAATAACTTTTAAATATAAATATTTTAAAATTAATACAAGTTTGGACGATCTTTGGTGAAAGTGCCCAACGAAAAGAGGGCCGTTAAAAAGACAAAAAGCACAGAGCAGAGGAGTTGGCTGGGAGGGGGGTTGGGTTTATGGCGTCTGTTTAGTGTTTTTATTCTTAATTTTTAACGACGCTTAATATTTAGTTTTTCGACACTTAAATTTAGTTTTTCGACACTTAAATTTAGTTTTTTGACGCTTACATTTTCGTTTCAAGACCAATAGTTTTTCGACACATCGAATTTCAGTATTTCGACGCATCGAATTTCAGTATTTCGACGCATAGAATTTCAGTATTTCGATGCATAGAATTTTAGTATTGGACGCATAGAATTTCAGTATTGCGACGCATAGAATTTTAGTATTTCGACGCATAGAATTTCAGTACTCACTACCGCCAATGCCCGCTACTGGCAGCACTGAAATTATAAAAGGCACTAAGTTTAGTTTGGTGAAAACTAAAATGACACACCAAACACCCAAATGACTAAATTTTATGAAAAAATAAAATAGATTTTTTGCTTTCATTTCAATTCTGATTATTGATTATTTTTATTTGATGTTCAACTAATTTTTTTGATCACTTTTTTCGTTACGTGGTATTTTATATTTTTCTTATTTTTAATATGATTACAATTTATTAATTCAATCAAAATCCCGGAAACGTGTCACGAAATCGATAGGCAAATCAACCCAACGTACCTGACCGCGACAATTGCTTTCCGATCAGTTTTCACCTCACCTGATAACAAAATGCCGAAATGGTTCATGTTTGAAATTCAAAAAAAAAATTGTTCCCTTTTTCCTGAGAAGTCCAAAAATGGTCTATATGCTTGTCGAATATTACTAAAAAGTTTTTTAAACTGTATTTAAGTTAATTTTAGAGAATTCTGTTTTGTTATTGTCGCTTTTACAAATTTTTTGATGCCTAAAAGTGTTCAATGCCTTGATGTTCAAAACTTTACAAAATGCTTTTTTTAACCACCAATGGTCAAAAATTTATCTTTAAACCCACCGAATATTCCTAAAATATATTTTAAATCACTTTAAAGCTTAATTTATCAGCTTTCGTTTTTATTTTATTGCTTAAAAAAATTTATATACCTGATAAAAAAATTGCCAATGGTCCATGTTTTAAAATTAAACAAAAAATTGTTCCCCCTCCCATATGAAGTTCGAAAAGTCTATAATCTTGCCAAATATTACTAAAAAGCTCTTTATAACTGTGTTTGAATTAATTTTATAGAGAATTATGTTACTTTATTGTGACCTTTACAACAATAAAATATTATATTCTATTGTTCTCCCCCCCTAGACTCCCCCAAAATGACATCCTGGCTACACCACTGGACTGGCGAAGGTAAAAATTTGGGGTCCTAAGAGAACAATCAACAATTTTAAAATTTTTTTTCGCACTTCGCTCCGTCTAGCGCTCGACATTTATATACCTTTTTACAACTTTTCTAATGAATTTCAAATACAATTTTTTAAAAATTTTTCGTGCTGTCGCACGATTTTTAATGATATACCTTTTTAAACCTAAAATTTTGTAAGTTTAACTTAAAACTTAAAAACTTTAACTTAAAAAGTTTGTTTGAGACACTCCCAAAATTTCGATGGTGGGGTATACTCTCTCCCTCCACGAAATCCGGGAGGCTGCTCACCTATGGTCCAGGGCAGAGGCAGGCCGAGGCCACCCCCTTCTTCCCACAAAATTTGGCGAAGTCGTCTTTTTGGAGTAAAAGGTCCTATTATATTTTTTTTTAAATTTCATGAAAGTAGAAATTTTGTTTAAATATTAGTTAAAAACATACATGGACAAATCGGTCCGTAGTAAAGAAGAAAGGGCGTTAAACCCGGATTTAGGACGAGGATTAAAATTTGGGGAATACATTTTACCCGCATAGTTTTTCATTTTTAAATAAAAAAATAGCTTAAAAAACGCCAAATTTTGGTCAAAAAGCCCTTTTTATTGCGTTTTGACACCAAAATCTAAATTAAAAAAGAAGCAGTTCAAAGTTATTTTAAAAACATGTTTTCTTCATTTTTACAAAATTGATGGCATTGTCATTATATTATAATAGGTTTGACAATGGCTGTTTTAAACCCCGTAACTGCTGTTTTCATATATGGGAACATAGGTTAGAAAGGGGAGGGCAGGGTGGGGTCCACCCCCCTAGCCTCGAAATTTTGGGACCCCCGCCCTCTAGACAAAAATCCAGGGGGCCCCCACCTCCCCGCTCTCCCCATTTCCGAATTTTTTACCCCTGACCCCCCTCTCGAATTTGAAATCTGACGCCCCCCTCCCCCTTCAGGAAAATTTTAGGTACTTTTTTATACTAAATTTTCTTCCAAAAACATAATTTTTTAACACATATTCATGTTTTTACACCAGAATATCGCTTTTTATTCAATAAAATGTATTATCCTATAAAAAGAACAATTATTAAAATTATTATGGTTGAAAACTGTTTTGCTTTGGACACCATACACCCCACCTGACCCCCCCTCTAGATTTCAAAATTTTGCACCCCGGGTCGACCACGACCCCCCCCCCGCTAAAAACCTAGGGGGGGTCCGAACCCCCCTGGGACCCCCCCCCCCCCCCTCCTAGAATTCGATTTACCCCGGGTAACCAGCCTCCCTAGCTTCCCGGACCGTTCTCACCTATGCTTGTGAAGTAGTTCACCCCTTCCTTAGCGAAGCTTGGTATTTTATATGAGTTCCCTTTCCCTATCTACTTTTGGAATATCGTGTTGTAAAAATTTCATTCAAATCTTAATCATAGGTGAGAAAGGGTGAGAAAAAATAACAATTATTAAAGTTATTATGGTTTAAAACTGTTTTGCTTTGGACACCCCACCTGACTCCCCCTCGGGATTTCAAAATTTCGCACCCCGGGTCGACCCCCCCCCTAAAAAGCTAGGGGGGTCCGGACCCCCCTGGGACCCCCCTCCTAGAATTCAAAATTCGATTTACCCCGGGTAACCACCCCTCCTAGCTTCCCCGAACGTGCTCACCTACGATCTTAATGCATTGATTTTAAAACGTAAGGTAAAATTAATATAAAATTTTTTCCGCCACCCGGGACGGGAAGGTCAGATATGCGGCAGATGGTCAGAACGGTCAAAAGCTAGGGGTGTAGGGGGTGTTTGTTTACCCCATGTATATGACATTTCAAAATCTAGGGGGGAGGGGTCGAACCCCCCTAGCTTTCTAGGGGGGGTCGACCCGGGGTGGAAGATTTTGAAACCTACAGAAGGGGTCAGGTGGGGTCCAATGTCCGAAGCAAAATACTTTTAAACCATTAAGCAGACCTGTGCACTGCCCCCCGGAGTTAAAACGGGGGGGCAATTCCAAAATGGGGGGGCAACTTTTTTGAAACGGGGGGCAATAAAACGGGGGGGGCAAGCAGGGGGGAAAGAAAAAAAAGAGAAAAAAAAGGAGAAAAAAAGAAGGGAAAAGGGAAAAAAGGGACAAAAAAAGCGGAAATAAGGTAAAAATAGGTCTAAAATGGCTTCAATACATTGAAATACATTGAAATAGGCTAAAAACTGCGATGATGGCGTCATCATAGGTCAAAAATGGCGTCATATTTTTAGGATACTTTTTCATTTTTTGGCGGGGGGAAGCAAATCCTCCAATAAAACGGGGGGGGGGCATTTTCAGACCGTGCACAGGTCTGATTAAGAGTTTAATAATAGTTTTTTTATAAGATAATACTACATTTTATTGAATAAAAAGTGATATTCAGGTATAAAAAGAGTGTAAAAACATGAATTTGTGTTTAAAAATTCACGTTTTTTGGAGAAAAAAAATTTAGTAAAAAAATACGTAAAATTTTTTCAAGAGAGGAAGGGGGAGGGGTAAGATTTCAAAATCTAAAGGGGAGTCAGGGGTAAAAATTTGAAAATTTGGGGGGAGAGGGACCCCTGGATTTTTTTTAGATGGGGCCCCCAAAATTTCGAGGCTAAGGGAGTGGACCCCACCCTACCCCCTCTGCCCTTCTTCTTCTATGATGGTCAGATACGCCGCTATGCGGCGCAGTCATAGATGAACAAAGGGGCGGGGGAGTGGTAGGGGAGGAGGGTCAGGTCTACCTTTCCCGTAACCTCGAAATTTTGCCCCCTTCCCTAGAAAAAAATCCAGGGGCCCCTCCTAAATTAAGTACTTTTTTTCTCTAAATTTTCTTTTAAAAACGTTAATTTTTAACACAAATGTATGTTTTTACACTCTTTTTATACTAGAATAATGCTGTTTATTCAATAAAATGTAGTATTATCTTATTAAAAAACAATTATTAAACCTTTAGTGGTTTAAAAATATTTTGCTTCGGACAGTGGACCATTGGTGTTTTTTGGGGGGGGGGGGGGGACAGAGGGGTGCACCCCCCACCCCCTAGAGCCAAAGTTTTGGACCCCCCCCCCACCTAGAAAAAATTCAGGGAGCCCCCCCCCCCCCCCCCGAAGCTCGAGAGCGGTCCGGCCTGACCCCCCCACCTAGCGAGGCTGACCCCCCTCCCCCTCTCCCGACCAATTTGGAAGTATATTTTTTTATTTACTGTCAAAAACATGGGTTTTTAGTTAAAAACAGTGTTTAAATACACTTTTTAGGCCTAAATAGGCTGTTTTAATACATAAAATTCAATATTAGACCTAAAAACACTTAAATTATTGAGTTAAAAAAATTTTGCTAAAAAAATTGGACCCCCCTGACGCCCCCCCTAAATTTGAAATTTCGCACCCGGGGTCGACCCCCCCTAAAAAGCCTGGGGGGTCCGGACCCCCCTGGACCCCCCCCCTAAAAAATTTTGGCCTTCCACCCGGGGGTGGACGTGGACCCCCCCTAGCGGACCCGACCAAAAACACCTATGCAGTGGACCCTATACCCAGCCCGCCTGACCTCTGGGTTTCAAAATTTTCCACCTCGGCTCGACCCCTCCTGGAAAACCAGGGGGTTCGACCCCTCCCCCCCCCTAGAACCTCTCTGCTAGATTTTGAAATCTTATTTATATACCCGGGGTAAAGACTCCCCTAGCTTTGGTGACCACGTTCATATATGGGCGCAGTTGAAGCTTAATTCTTAAATTTCGTTTTGAAGAATTTTTTTTTTAAATTTAAAGCTCCGGTGACCATTTTCATGCATGCCCCGAACTCCCTCCGTTTTTAACGGCCAGAGCTCCGGAGCATAATATTAGGGTAGGAGCATAACTATTTTTAGGACTCACTCTTTAATACGCAATAATGTGTTTTTGTTTAAACGTGTGTTTCGTTTCAGGAGCTGGAAAGCGGGGAGGACGTGGCCACTTGTCCCAGCTGTTCGCTTATCGTGCGGGTTATTTACGATCCGGATATGTTCATGAGAACGGAGACCCTATCCGTTACAGCCGTCCCATCGCCAAAAGGTACGGTAACCGGATGAGAGAAAAAATGAATAAATTAACACTGTCGTTTGTGGGCGCGAATCTGCAGGGTAAGAAAATACCGCGAACGCAGTAACGAAATGAATATTGGAGGAAGAAATAAAAGAAAAGAAGAACGCGCTAATAATTGCAGCATTTTGCGGTAATTATATATTTTATAAATGGAATCATATTGCCTGGCTTGGAATGGAATCAAATGTTTAGACGTGTCTGTGTTAAAATATTTTACGGAATGCCATTATATTTAATAAAATAAAAATAAATTATAATTTTATGTACAATACACATTAATTATTATTATAAAATTTGGCCGTTCTCCTTACAAAAATCCGGTTAATCTTCCACCTATATTTGTCACAGCTGGACAATCGGCCACTTTTTATCTTTAGGGCCCAAAGTTTTGGAGGTTGGGGGGGGTGTTCAGGTCAAGGTCTCAGGGGTACTCCTAAATTTTTGGGGTTTATTTTCAGAAGCCATTCTTTTTTGAATACTACGTTGGAGGGGGTATAACCCATAGATGAAAAAAGGGGGGAAAGGGTGGGGTCCACCCGCCCCGCCCTCTACCCTCGAAATTTTGCCCCTCCCCTAGGAAAAAATCCAGGGTTATCTACCCCCTTTGTTGTCTTTTAGCTTGGGCTTTGTACCGAATTAATGCACACAAACTTTTTATTCGGTGTTTTTTTAGTTTTCGTTTCGTTGTAACTTATCTCCCCTAAAGCTGTTTATGCAAAAAGCAGGCGCTAAGACAAGTCAGGCCAGAGCAAAAGCAATTTCACCCCTAAAATTTAAGACTCTTTGTCCAACGTTGGCAACCCTTTTTTCGTTTCGTTCAAAACTCAAAACTAATAATAATCTAAATAGACGTAATGTCTGTCTGTCTGTGTGTGTTCCCTAAACTCCTTCCCAACCACTGGACGGATTATGGTGAATAAGGTATTAGAAAGCTTATATATACCACGGAGAATGTCGTATATAAAGGGGTTGAAATTTTGAAAAATTTTACAGGACATCTTTAGACTGGACAACGTATTTTTACCAAGTGGGGACCCTTTTGATTTAAAAAACTTTTGTCTTTGAATTAGCTCAAAATTATTGGAAAGATTAATTACCCAATGTAAAACCACAATTATTATGTTATAGGGAAGATAAACATAGGCATATGCAGTCCTGTACACAGTCTGGAAATCCCCCCCTCCCCCGCTTTATTGGAGGATTTGCAACCCTCCCCTTGTTTTATTGCCCCCCCTCCGCCAAAAAAATAAAAGTACCCTAAAATTAGGGCGCCATTTTTTATCTATTATAACGCCACACGCCATCATCGGGAAATTTTTGCTGTTTTTAGTTTATTTTAATGCATTTTAAGCCAACATCATTATCAATGTTGGACAAAGAGTCTCATCTCAACCATGGGGGTGAAATTTTTTCGCCCCTCCTTGCTTGTGTCAGCGCCTACCCTTTGTATAATCTGCATAAAGGAGATAAGTTTCAGGTAATGCAACAACAACAATGCATTTTTGTCCCTTTTTTCCTTCTTTTTTTCTCCTTTTTTCTTTTCTCTCCTGCTTGTCCCCCCGTTTTATTGCTCCCTTCGTATAAAAAAAAATTGCACCCCCGTGCCTGCACCCCCGGTTTTGAAGTTGCCCCTCAATAAAACATTTGGGCTAAATCAAATATTATCGCAAAGGTTAAAGTCCGGGGAAATTCATAAAGGGATTGAAATTTTGAAAAAAAATCTTATCCTGTCGACCAAAAACTTTTTTTTGTCAAAATATAATGGTTTAAGAAATATGATCTAATCTGACGATAAAAGATTTTTTTAAAGCATTCTCTATTTTAAAAAAAATTTTCAGTTGACTATTTTGTCATATATTAAAGATGTTTAATTGTAAAAAACAAACCCACCCACTGTTCGCTTTATTTTGACTTTAAGCTTGTTGGTTTTAACAACTATAAAGAATTCGGATTAGACATTATTTTTTTGAAAAACGTAGGTATATATCGTCGTTACTCTGACACAAAGAGTCACAATCAATATAAAATCAACATGACTCTGACTCATTTTGTAGTTAGTAAAGTACTGTTAGAAATCTAAAATGAGTTACAGTCCCATGTATTTTATACAAATTGTGGCTCATTGTGTCAGAGTACGATATATGAGAAAAAAGCTATTTTTTAACGTGCCTGGTATTGGATGAATACTGTATATTTTTAGTTTTCTGGAGTTAATTTTTGTAGAACTTTATCTAACATAGAAAAAATTGTAACACAGAAATACAAAGATATAATTTTAACCGATCATGCTTGTCGTCCGGTTTTATTCGTTCTGGTTCCCGGTTTTCACGAAATATTGATGTCTCGAATAATGCCTAGATTTTGTATTAAAATTTATAATCAAGGTGTCAAAACGAAACTAAAAGTTGCAGGGACGTAGCCAGAGTTTCATTTTGGGGGGGGCGGATTTTAGTACAAAAAAAAATTTCGGGGGGGGGGGCGCCCCCCCCCCCCCCCCCCCGAAATTTTGGGGGGGGGCGGAGCCCCCCCTTAATTTTTGAAAACGTTAAAAAAGCAGGGATAAACGTAGATAAAGCTGTATAATACACTGTTTTTGGCCTAATAACCTATTATCTAATGTTTTTAGCGGTAAAAACATGTTTTTTCTTAGTTAAAAATTACATAAGCACACATTGATAGAGCCTTTTTACAAAAAAGGAATTTAGAGACGTTAGTTTCAGACCCCTTGGCTAAACCCACATTGTAAACCAAAGCACATGAGCAGCATCTCGGCTCCATGTTTTCTAGGGTACCTACCTATATGAAAAAAATCCGAGCCAACGCTATAGGCGGCAGGAAAATTTAGGAGGGGGAGGTACATAAATCAACCAATATGATTGTTTGTTTTGCTTTCTGTGTAGTACTTATTACTTATAAAAATTATTGTACTAACTTTAAAATAACATTAGCATCAGGCAACATAAATAACGAGATATATATGTATGTATACTATAGAAAGTGACCGCTGAGCGAAGCGAAGCGGAACAAATTTTGGTTTTTGGGGGTCCATTGGGGTACTAAAATTATTTTAAAGTTTGGCGCCGAGCGATTAGCGAGGCGCTAGAAAATTTTGAATTTTTAGCCTCTGAAAACCCCCAAATTTTACTATCTGGCGACCATTTCGGGGGGGGGGCGGCCGCCCCCCCCGCCCAACCACTATCCTTATTTTTCCTCCTGTCCGACCGTTTCGGGGGGGGGGGGCGGCCGCCCCCCCCCCTCCCCCCCCTGGCTACGTCCCTGAAAAGTTGTACGCATGTTCCTTAGTGATATTTCTACCTTGATGGAACTCCGGCGGTTGCTCCGGAGTTCCCTAAAGAGGTGTTTCACTCCGGAGCTCAAAACTCCGGGAAACACTACTAATGTTCTTTAACTTTCTATATCAAAATGTTACATGTTGTAGAAAAGTACAGGGGACGCACGTTCTTAGTTGGCTGCCCCCCGCCCCTCGAATGCCATAAAAGTGCCATTGAGCCACCATGACCGTGCTGACCTTTGGGCAGCACCCAACGGACCTACGGGTACCACCTGGTTGCTGGCATAGGTGAGCACGGTCGGGGAAGCTAGGGGGGGTGGTTACTCGGGGTAAATCAAATTTTGAATTCTAGGAGGGGGGTCCCAGGGGGGTCCGGACCCCCCCTAGCTTTTTAGGGGGGTCGACCCGGGTGCAAAATTTTCAAATCTAGAGGGGGTTCAGGTGGGGTCCGGTGTTCAAAGCAAAACAGTTTTAAACCATAATAACTTTAATAATTGTTCTTTTTATAGGATAATACTACATTTTATTGAATAAAAAGCCATATTCATGTATAAAAAGGGTGTAAAAGCATGAATATGTGATGAAAATTCACGTTTTTGGAAGAAAATTTAGTATAAAAAAGGTACCTAAAATTTTCCTGAGGGGGGAGGGGGGGGGGTCAGATTTCAAAATTTAGAGGAGGGTCAGGGGTAAAAAATTCGGAAATTTGGAGGGAGGGGGGGCCTAGATTTTCGTCTAGGGGGGCCCCAAAATTTCGAGGCTAGGGGGGTGGACCCCACCCTGCCCCCCCCCCCCTTTCTCACCTATGGTTGCTGGATCTTTTCTCTCATAGAAATGAGTACAGCTTGGCATGGCTAGAAAAAGGTTGCTGTATATCGGCCACACATAGCAGTTTTTCATCTAGCAAACTAGTGGACCAATACAGCTCTATTGTGTATGGAGTTTATATACCACTGGCCTTTTAGGAACACCTATGCTGCCCATGCACGACGTTAAATAGTAAGATCAATATCAGGCGTCTTAAAAAGTCCTTTAGACGAAGACATCGGAATGGCTGAACACTGCATGCCGTGAACACTCTAGCGGTAAATGTTGCCAACATCGTTATTACGGACGAAGAGTCTCAACCATGGGGGTGAAATTTTTTCGCCCCTCCTGGCTTGTCTTAGCGCCTGCCCTTTGCATAATCTGCATAGGGAAGATAAGTTTAAAGTAATGCAACAACAACAAAATGCCATAAAAACCGTTTGTTTTTTTCGCTATTTTTGAAACTTCATATTTCTTGAACCACTAAAAAAATATATTTCAATAAAAAAATTATTCCACAATATG
>JASAMX010009155.1:0-18677 GCA_030248175.1 Microlaimidae sp. YZB2_3 | reverse complement strand
GTATTGTTAACTTGTGTTTTTTTGTATGGAATAACTTTTATATATCATATGCGATATTATTTATATAACAAAACTTTTTTGAGATAGAATATCCACGTGAATCGACAATTTGGTTCAGAATGAACTATTGTTTCGGTGATTAAAAGTGCATCAGGTGGGTAATGCAAAAAACGTATATTATATAATAGTATATATATAAATATACAATACCGCCAATCATAACTAAGTCATAACGATGTCATTTTCTTTACCACATTTTATAAAAATCTATTTTTATCGGGGTTTTTTTTAGAGTAAAACTAAACATATTCTTTAAATCTGGGCGAAAAAAAATCGAAACCATAAACTTTTATTAAAATCGTATTCCTGTACATTTAAAATAATCTCCGTATTTTTTGTAAATTAGGGTGTAATAGAGCCCTTTCATAGGTGGGCAGGGAGTGGGGGTTGGGGGGCGTTGTTATACCCCCAAAAAAATCCCGATTATAGCCGATATTCCCCTTTAAACTTTGTGGTACCCCGCACACCCCCCCCTTAAACTTAGGGGGTCCCAGTGCTAAAAACGCTTAAAATGGGGTATTTGAGGTATACCCCAAAAAAATTTTTGGGGACACCCCCCAAATTTGTGGGGTCGGGTAAACCCCCCCCCCCCCCCAAAAAAATCCGGGGGCTGCCCACCTTTGAGACCTTTGTATAGTCAAACAATGCCTTGCCCGGCTGCCAGCCTCCCCCATTTTATTAGGGTTTGTCCCCCCTCCTCTCTGCTTTTGGTGCCCCCCCCGCTCATGAACAAAAAAATACTATTTATTATATATATAATATATATATAATATAAAATATAAACCATTTTAACCTATGTTCGTTAAATGATTAGTATTAGTATTTTTATATAGCACTATTAGTATTTTAAAGTGTTTTTGTTTCAGAATTTCGAACGTTTTAGAGATTTGGTTAGTGTGTTTTCGTTCGGCAATTTGAGTCTTGTTGGTGCGAAATTTATATTGTTTATCTTACTTATATTATTTATAATAAATCCCCAGTTTTAGTTTAGTTAGTTTACCATATCCGATTTTTCTCGCGCTCAAATTCGACTTATGCGGCCTCTAATCTTAGCTCTGGGCAAAGTGTCGCCATGGTCAATGAGTCTTATTCTGAGAGCATTAAGTGATGTCTGCTTGTTGCCGGTAATTGGGATTGTTTGCCGGTCCAAAATGCCAGCCGAAATCAAGCTAGAGTCATAGGTGAGAAAGGGGAGGGCAGGGTGGGCTCCACCTCCCCCTACCCTCGAAATTTTGAGACCACCCCTAGACGAAAATCTAGGGGCCCCCTCCCCCCAAATTTCCGAATTTTTTTACCCCTGACCCCCTCCAGAATTTGAAATCTGACCCCCCTCTCTCGGGAAATTTTTAGGTAATTTTCTTCCAAAAACGTGAATTTTCATCACATATGCATGTTTTTACACCCTTTTTATACCAGAATATCGCTTTTTATTCAATAAAATGTACTATTATCCAGGGACGTAGCCAGGGGGGGGGGGCGGGGGGGGGGCGGCCGCCCCCCCCCGAAACGGTCGGACAGGAGGAAAAATAAGGATAGTGGTTGGGCGGGGGGGGCGGCCGCCCCCCCCGAAATGGTCGCCAGATAGTAAAATTTGGGGGTTTTCAGAGGCTAAAAATTCAAAATTTTCTAGCGCCTCGCTAATCGCTCGGCGCCAAACTTTAAAATAATTTTAGTACCCCAATGGACCCCCAAAACCAAAAATTTGTTCCGCTTCGCTTTGCTCAGCGGTCACTTTCTATAGTATACATACATATATACCTCGTTATTTATGTTGCCTGATGCTAATGTTATTTCAAAGTTAGTACAATAATTTTTATAAGTAATAAGTACTACACAGAAAGAAAAACATACAATCATATTGTTTGATTTATGTACCTCCTCCCTCCTAAATTTTCCTGCCGCCTATAGCATTGGCTCGGATTTTTTCATATAGGTAGGTACCCCAGAAAACATGGAGCCGAGATGCTGCTCATGTGCTTTGGTTTACAATGTGGGTTTAGCCAAGGGGTCTGAAACTAACGTCTCTAAATTCCTTTTTTGTAAAATCCAGGCTCTGCCAATGTGTGCTTATGTAATTTTTAACTAAGAAAACATGTTTTTACCGCTAAAAACATTAGATAATACGTTATTAGGCCAAAAACAGTGTATTATACAGCTTTATCTACGTTTATCCCTGCTTTTTTAACGTTTTCAAAAATTAAGGGGGGGCTCCGCCCCCCCCGAAATTTCGGGGGGGGCGGAGACCCCCCGAAATTTTTTTTTGTACAAAAATACGCCCCCCCCCAAAATGAAACTCTGGCTACGTCCCTGGTATTATCCAAAAAAAAAACAATTAATAAAGTTACTATGGTTTAAAACTGTTTTGCTATGGACACCGGACCCACCTGACCCCCTTCTACTCTAGATTTCAAAATTTTGCACCCCAGGTCGACTCCCCCTAAAAAGCTAGGGGGCCCGGACCCCCCTGGGACCCCCTTCCTAGAATTCAAAATTCGATTTACCCCGGGTAACCAAACCACCCCCCCTAGCTTCCCCGACCGTTCTCATCTATGGCGAGAGTGGATGGTTTTTTTACACACCCGCTTATTATAATGTGCTTGTCGCTCGCTTATTAGGAAATGAGTACCAAGTTTCAGTGACAGCAAAATTACCATAATATTGACTCGTTGTATTGCTATGCATATTAATCTTTTCTTTAGATTAATCTCCTCACAAAAATTACGTTATATATACTTGCTAAATAAGTAGAAAAACCCTCCAATAAAACCCCGGGGGGTAGTGCACAGGTCTAATATCATTTTTTAGCGGTTTCGGTACTGAGAATACATAGGCAAGTTGGTCCGGTGTGCGGGGGTTAAACCCCAAATTTGGGGGGGGGGTTAAAATCCGAAAAACGCAAAATACCCGTATCGTTTTTTTCTGGAGTGCATTTTACCAAATCGTTTTTTGATTTTTAAGAAAAAATAGGTAAAAACGCTAATTTTAGGTCAAAAATCCCTTTTTATTGCATTTTTGAGTTTTTATTGTTTAAAACATTCATTTTGACCTCAAAACTTAAGTTTGAAAGCAGTTAAAAGTCATTTTAAAGACACTTTTTTCTTCATTTTTCCAAAATTCGGGGGGGGGGGGTTTAAGCTTTTCTCCCTCCCACACTTCTGAGTGTGGGGGTTAAACCCCCTTCTCAGAATTTGAGGGGGGTTAACTAACCCCCCCCCCCACCAATCCCCCCGTGCCCATGTATGGCACTGCACTGAGAGCCCCCTCCCCCTCTTCTCTCTGAACGCATGTGGGTTATATCTCTACCTACCGTATTTGGAAGTAGAGGAAGGATAAGTCGCGTCATTTCCCAGTCTATTATTTATTATAATATTAGCCAGTCACCTCCTCATAAATCCCCTCTGCTGTCGTCTTCGGGGCTTTTTCGGCATGTTTACCTGGGGAGAGAAGCTCGAAATAATCGAGGGGAGGAGAACCATGGCAAAAGGAGGTAAAGCCGGTAAGAATCGACTTCACTTTGACTCGTTTTCTTATAATCTTTTATGCGCCCTGTGATTGCAAACGTATAATAAGAGGTCCAAGTCCGCGGGTTTTCGTGGAGATTTGGACTTATTATGGCGTGGTAGTGTGTAGGGAAAGCGGTAGCTAATATATACGAGATGCATGCGAAGCGTGAGATATATATATATACCGCTTCTTCTACGCGAGGGCAACAGGCAACCGCGCGTATTCTTTGCATAGACAGACATGCGTTAAATATATACAGAGAGGAAAGGGGTTGAGTTTTACCGAACATTCGTACAGAGAGGAAAGGGGACGATTTTAACGTTTTCGGGTAGTTCGGTTTGGGGACGATTTTCGCTAGGATTTGGAAGAAGGGTGTATGGGGTATTGGTAACGCGGGCGCAAATCTTCTTTTTTTTAAAGTTTCAGTGTGGTTTACCGATTGGGGGGGTCAGGTGAGGTCCAATTCAATGTCCGAAGCAAAATACTTTTAAACCATTAATGGTTTAATAATAGTTTTTTATAAGATAATTAATACTATGTTTTATTGAATAAAAAGCGATATTCTGGTATAAAAAGGGTATAAAAACATGAATTTGTATGAAGAATTCACGTTTTTAGAAGAAAATTTATTTTCTCGAGAGAGGAAGGGGGTCAGATTTCAAAATCTAAAAGAGGTCAGGCCTCAGGGGTAAAAAATTCGAAAATTTGGGGGGAGGGCAAAATTTTGAGGCTAGGGGAGGAGTGGACCCCACCCTCCCCCACACCCGCCCTTTTTTCATCTAGGGTTACATACAACCCCCATAATAACCAACCTGAAACTTACTGTTAACTCAGAAAATTATATATACCCACCGTACTAGAAAAAAGGCGGGCTCAAGCTCAGCTCAAAATATACTTTAGAGATCTAAAACCGAAGCTTCACTTTGGAGTTCCAAGCTCTCGTCTGCTGCAGCATCATTTTAAATAGTGCATGCAATCCAGCAATCTACTCAAAAATTTAGTCTGCGGAAAATCAAAATTCAGATGCGTATAGTTCCCTGTCAGAAGCGGCGACCTTCTTTTTTTCTCTAAACTGTAATTTTTCCATCATTTGGCGTTTATTATTCTTTCCTGTTTGGTTTTCATTTTAATTTGTTTTCCTCCGCCGTGGGGCAGGCGCTAGTTAATTGAAATCCGTAAAAACAGGTGAGTAGAAACGGTTATATACAAAGAAGTCGTTTTAATCCTATGGATTAATTACCGTTGGGGAACTCACAGGAAGGGAGGGAGGAGACCCAACCAATGTTTCCGTAAGATTTAAAATTCAAACGGTTTTTAGTTCCAGACCAGGCTGAAAAAATTTGGCGGGAGAGGCCTGCACTAGATTAATTTGAGGGGCCCCCCAAAATTTCGAGGCTGAAGGCATACATGGGCAAGTTGGTCCGGAGTGGGGGAAAGGTTAAACCTCAAATTAGGGGGTGGGTAACCCACCCCACCGTGGGTTCAAATCCGAGAAACGCAAAATATCGTTTTTTCTAGAATGCATTTCACCCATATTTTACCCGTCTTTCGATTTTTAAGAAAAAATTGGTAATAAACGCTAATTTTAGTTTAAAAAGCCCTTTTTATTGCATTTTTTAGGTTTTTACTGTTTAAAAGATCCATTTTGACCACAAAACTGAAGTTTGGAGGCAGTTAGAAGTCATTTGAAAGACATTTTTGTCTTCATTTTTTCAAAATTGGGGGTTAACCTTTTCTCCCCCACCCCCACTTCTGAGTGGGGGAGGGATGTAACCCCCCTTCTCAGAATTTAGCCCCCTCCCACCCAACCCCCCGTGCCCATGTATGGCTGAAGGGGTGGACGGTATAGACATGGGTCCTTGGGTGCATAGCTAAATAATATAATATTTCTTGTTTCGTTATTTCGATTTTATTATTCGGTCGTACTGGTACTGCAATAGTTAAAAGAACAGCCAAAGAGAAGAAAACAGATAATTATATTCGCCGAGGCAGCGGTTTATATAACCCAATAAATGCCGCCCGAAACGTAAAAGTTTAAAATTTGGCAGGTTTTTGCGAGGTCGTTAAAGAATTCCCTTTGCTCGGGAAGCGCCGAGCCTAAGCTTCGTACCATTCAGTAATGAATATAATATAATATAAAAGACCTGTGCACGGTCCGGCAATGTTCGCCCCTTGTTTTATTGGCGGCTGTGCCCGTGACCCCTCCCCCATCCAATTTTATTTAGCTCGAAAACTAAATAATATCAAAAAAAATTCACCAGTTTTGACCTATTTTTGCGATTTTTTTACTGAGATTTACAAGATTTTAGAGACGTATTTCAAGGTATATAACTTATAATTTATAAGTTTTTTCAGACCTGTGCACGGTCTGGAAATGCCCCCCCGTTTTATTGGAGGATTTCCCCCCCGTTTTATTGCCCCCCCCCCGCCAAAAAATGAAAAAGTACCCTAAAATTATGACGCCATTTTTGACCTATGATGACGTCATCATCGCATTTTTTGCTGTTTTTTAGCCTATTTCAATGTATTTTAAGCCATTTCAGACCTATTTTTACCTTATATTCGCTTTTTTTGTCCCTTTTTTCTCTTTTCCCCTCTTTTTTTCTCTTTTTTTCTTTTTTTTTCTCTTTTTTTTCTTTCCCCCCTGCTTGCCCCCCGTTTTATTGCCCTGCCCCCCCGTTTCAAAAAAGTTGCCCCCCGTGCTCCACCCCATTTTGGAATTGCCCCCCCCCGGGGGGGCAGTGCACAGGTCTGAGTTTTTTTATATATATATTTTCGCCTCTTTTGCCCGGGTCGGAAAAAAATTGCGTATCTCCCGTGCCCCCTGCCACTAGAAATAAGGAGCGAAAGGACATTGCACAGGTCTGATATGATCATCGGGGTACGTTGCAAGTTCGTTAGCCGAGTTGGAAGACGGGCTGCATGCATTCGGATTTTTGTGGGTGTATATAGAGAGGGAAGGTATATATATATATATATATATATATATATATATATATATATATATATATATATATATATATATATATACAGACGTGTCCACGGTCGGGAAATGCCCCCCGGTTTATTGGAGGATTTGACCCCCCCGCGTTTATTGCCCCCCTCCCCCGCCAAAAAATGAAAAAGTCCCCTAAAATTATGACCATAGGTCACCGACCTCCGACGGCTAGGGGGGTCCACACCATACATGGGCAAGTTGGTCCGGAGTGGGGGGGTTCGTTAAACCCCAAATTAAAGGGGGGGGTTAAAATCCGAGAAACGCAAAATACCCATATAATTTTAGGGGGTGTGTGCAGCCATTCTCCCAACGGTTTGATCCCCCGATCTCGCCGAAGAGGAGGTCGTTTCATTCGGGTTTTAGAGGGTCGTTACGGGGGTCCGGGGCGCGCGGTTTACGGCTTGTTTGGCGAGGTTTACGAGTTTCCCGGAGGGATACGTCTGGCGGAATTTATATGTATATGGGTTCCGTTGGGATTGGGGCATTTGAGCCTCCGCGGGGGCGTAATTTGGAAATGAACCCGGAAAAAAGCATTACGTAGGTGGACTGTGGACTAGTGATGTTCCCAATCTCCAATATCACGCTTCGGAGCTCCAGCCATTTAAAGCGGTTTTAAGCATTTTATGTCCCTTAAATGAGCAATTTTAAGCTTGTTTATCATTCAAATGCATTTGAAATTACTATATATGAATTTTTATATCTATTTCTAGCGTTTTAAACAAGTTTTGAAAAAAAAATTGAATTTACGAAAAATTTTGTCAAAATAATCAATGACATCACTCTTTAATTATTCATAAATTTAGTACAGAAATAGGGTGGAGCTCCGGGCATAGGTCACCGAAGGGGGGGTGGTTGGGGGGTCACCCCCCCCTACGGCCTCTGAGACCTATCCCCCCCCCTAAGGCCCATTTTTGACCCCTCCCCCCCCCAATCGACCCCTTGAACCCCTGACCCCCCCCCCCCTAAGGCCCATTTTTCCCCCCCCCCCCCCCCCCCACAAAATCCCAAAAAATGCTTAAAAAATGGTCAAATTTCGTCAAAAAATTGTCAATTTTGGTCAAAAAAAAACACCCCGGGGTGTGACCACCCCCCTGCTTTTTTTCAAAAAAAACACCCCGGGGTGTGACCCCCCCTGGAGGTCAAAAACTTCCACACCCCGGGGTGTGGACCCCCCCCCCTGAGCCGTCGAAGGTCGGTGACCTATGGCTCCGGGGTTGCTCTGGAGCTCCTAAAAGCGGAGATAGGCTTCTGAGCTCGAAGCTCCGGAGAAACATGAACATCACTACTGTGTAGGTGGGCAGCCTCTCGGATTTTTGGGGGGGGGGTATACCCGACCCGAAATTCGGGGGGGGGGTGTCCCGAAAAATTTTTTTGGGGTTGGGGTATACGTCAAATACCCCGTTTTTAGTACTGGAACCCCCCAAGATTTAGGGAGGGGGTGTCCGGAGTACCCCTAAAATCTAAGGGGGGTGTCGGCTATAATCGGGATTTTTGGGGGTATAATCCCCCGACCCCTTCACTTGCCCACCTAAGCTACTGTTGGACAGCATGGTGGGGATTTATGGGTTTTAAAAAAATGGCGACACCGCCTCTCACCTACTATTGAAGTTTGGAAATACCGCCACAGACAACAGCCCCTCCATAAAATTAGGAAAACTGTCCGAGTATTAAAAAATGGGGTTACGGTTCTGCCTGGGGAGAGATAGGGGGCGGTTACCCCGGGTAAATCGAATTTTCGAATTCTAGGAGGGGGCCTAGGGGGGCCGGACCCCCCCCCCTAGCTTTTTAGGGGGGGTCCCCGGGTCAAATTTTAAAATCTAGAGGGGGGTAGGTGGGGTCCGGTGTCCACAAAACAGTTTTAAACCATGATAACTTTAATGATTGTTCTTTGTTATAGGATATACTACATTTTATTGAATAAAAAGCCATATTCTATGTATAAAAAGGCTCTAAAAGCATGAATATGTGATGGAAAATTCACGTTTTTGGAAGAAAATTTAGTATAAAAAAGGTACCTGAAATTTTCCCGAGGATGGAGGGGGCGGTCAGATATTTGGGGGGGTGGGTTGGGGGTAGGGTTAAAAAATTCGGAAATTTGGGGGGAGGGGGGGCCCCTAGATTTTTGTCTAGGGGGGGGGCCAAAATTTCGATATTCTCACTGTCGTCGTCTCACGTCGTCACTGATATTTTTTTATTTTCATAGGATAGGATTTAAGGAGTTGGTTTTATCCGACTAAAATTTATTTTGAACAGCTTATATATATATACTTGTTTATTGGCTGTTAATTTATTAAGCATATATCTCTGGAATCCATGAGACTTTTGGCTATTAGATGCCGATTGCACGGTTTTAAAAACTAAAACTTCCCGTATATTTCCGTCCAGAATTTTTTTTTCTAGCGGATTAACCACCTGCTCGTCTAGGTTCTTGGAGGTGTACACAAACACCAGATAAAGGTCCCGCATAATAAGCGAGGTTTTCGGCGATTTTGTTTTCAAATTTGCGATAGAAGAGAGGAAGTTCGGTTCTCCGGTAGTTATGATGTTACGCCTATCTATATACCTACATATACATAGGTGTTTTTTTTGGGGGGGGGGCAGAGGGGTCCACCCCCCTAGAGCCAAAATTTCGGACCCCCCCTAGAAAAAATCCAGGGGCCCCCCTTCCCCTCCCCCCAAAGTTCGAGAGCGGTCCGGCCTGACCCCCCTCCTAGCGAGGCTGACCCCCTACTCTCCGCCCAACCAATTTGAAAGTATGATTTTTATTTAGTGGCGAAAACACGGTTTTTTAGGTGAAAACAGTGTTTAAATACACTTTTTAGGCTGTTTTAGTAAGCACTTAAATTATTGATTTAAAAAAACTTTGTTAAAAATTGGACCCCCCTGACCTCCCTCCTAAATTTGAAATCTCGCACTCGGGGTCGACCCCCCCCCCCTCACTAAAAAGCCAGGGGGTCCCGGACATACATGGGCACGGGCCACGGGGGGGGGTTAACCCCCCCCCCCTCAAATTCTGAGAAGTGGGGTTTAACCCCCCACTCAGAAGTGGGGGGGGAGAAAAAGTTAAACCCCCCCCCAATTTTGGAAAAATGAAGAAAAAAAACTGTCTTTAAAATGACTTTTAACTGCCTCCAAACTTAAGTTTTGAGGTCAAAATGAATGTTTTAAGCAACAAAAAGCTCAAAAATGCAATAAAAAGGGCTTTTTGACCTAAAATTAGTGTTTTTAACCTATTTTTCCTTCAAAATTGAAAAACGTTATGGGTAAAATGCACTCCAGAAAAAAAACGATATGGGTATTTTGCGTTTCTCGGATTTTAACCCCCCCCCCCCTAATTTGGGGTTTAACCCCCCCCACTCCGGACCAACTTGCCCATGTATGGTCCCGGACGCCCCTGTATCCCCTCCTTAAAAAATTTTAGGGGGGAGTGTCCAGGGTACCCCCAAATTTTAGAGGGGGATGTCGGCTATAATCAGAATTTTTTTTTTGGGTATAACCACCAACCCCTCCCTCTCTGTCCACCTATGGGTGGACCCCCCTTGCAGACCTTACCAAAAACACCTATGTAGTACCTGTACCTATATACTTATATAACTTGTTGGTTCTAAGTCTAACCTGTTTTTTTTTGCGTTGAGTTTTTCCCTTGATAAAGCGGGACGTTTTTGACTCGAAGCCAATGAGCTATATGAAAGCCGAAAGAAAGCTAACCGGCGCAAGTTTGATGTATCGAAGTTTTAAGAGCTTTTTTTCACGCCCCATCTCTAGCTTTTCGTTTTGTTGTTGTTAAGCGATAGGGCGGAACCGGAGGTATATAGGTGGGAAAAGAACAGGGTTTCATCAGATCTGTCACGGTCTGGAAATGCCCCCTGGATTTTTTATATAGGGGGGTCCAAAATTTTGGCTCTAGGGGGGTGGACTCTCCCCCCAAAAAAACACCATGTATATATATGTATACATATACATACATATTAGATAGGCTTATCATCATAACTACCGGAGAACCGAATTTTCTCTCTTCTATCGGAAATTTGAAAACAAAATCGCCGAAAACCTTGCTTATTATGCGGGTACTTTATCTGGTGTTTGTTGACACCTCCAAGAACCTAGACGAGCAGGTGGTTAATCCGCTAGAAAAAAAAAATTCTGGACGGAAATATATGGGAAGTTTTAGTTTTTAAAAACGTGCATTCAGCATCTAATAAATAGCCAAAAGTCTCATGGATTCCAGAGATATATGCTTAATAAATTAACAGCCAATAAACAAGTATATATAAGCTGTTCAAAATAAATTTTAGTCGGATAAAACCCAATCCTTGAATCCTACCCTATGAAAATAAAAAAAATATCAATGACGACGTTTTTCTAATAGCAGAGCAGCCTCCTGGATTTTGTGGGGGGGGGGGGGGGGGTTATACCCCCCAAAAATCCCGATTATAGCCGATACCCTCCTTAAATTTTAGAGGTACTCCAGACACCCCCCCTAAATTTTGGGGGGTCCCAGTACTAAAAACGCTAAAAATGGGTATTTGAGGTATACCCCAAAAATAATTTTCGGGACACCCCCCCCCGAATTTCGGGTCGGGTATACCCCCCCAAAAATCCGAGAAGCTGCCCACCTACACAGTAGTGATGTTAATGTTTCCCCGGAGCTTCGAGCTCAGAAGCGTATCTCCGCTTTTAGGAGCTCCAGAGCAACCCCGGAGCTCCGCCCTATTTCTGTACTAAATTTATGAATAATTAACAAGTGATGTCATTGATTGTTTTGACAAAATTTTTCGTAAATTCAATTTTTTTTTTCAAAACTTGTTTAAAACGCTAGAAATAGATATAAAAATTAATATATAGTAATTTCAAATGCATTTGAATGATAAACAAGCTTAAAATTGCTCATTTAAGGGACATAAAATGCTTAAAACCGCTTTAAATGGCTGGAGCTCCGAAGCGTGATATTGGAGATTGGGAACATCACTAGTCCACAGTCCACCTACGTAATGCTTTTTTCCGGGTTCATTTCCAAATTACGCCCCCGCGGAGGCTCAAATGCCTCGACTCGGGGGGAACGGAACCCATATACATATAAATTCCGCCAGACGTATCCCTCCGGAAAACTCGTAAACCTCGCCAAACAAGTCGTAAACCGCGCGCCCCGGACCCCCGTAACGACCCTCTAAAACCCGAATGAAACGAGCTCCTCTTCGGCGAGATCGGGGGGATCAAACCGTTGGGAGAATGGCTGCACACACCCCCTAAAATTTCACAATTTCGCCGATTACCCAAATATATATATAATATATATATATATACTTTTTTCGACGAGAACATCTAATTTTTATGCATTTTTTATTCTCATGATATATAATAAAGAGACTCCGCCCCCACAATTGGCCAAATCTTTTTAACCAAAAATAAAATATATATATATATATATCAGACCTGTGCACTGCCCACCCCCTCGTGGTTTTATTGGGGGGGGGCAATTCCGAAACGGGGGGGCACGGGGGGCAATAAAACGGGGGGACAAGCAGGGGAAAAAAAGAGAAAAAAAAGGGGAAAGGGAAAAAAAGGGACAAAAAAAGCGAAAATAAGGTAAAAATAGGTCTAAAATGGCTTAAAATACATTGAAATAGGCTAAAAACTGCAAAAAAATTTGCGATGATGGCGTCATCATCGGTCAAAAATGGCGTCATAATCATAGGTCACCGATGGGGGGGGGGGTGGCACCCCCCTAAGACCTCAGACCGGACACCCCCCCCCCCCCCTAAGGCCCACTCCCCAAACCAGGCACAGGCCCAGATCACCCAAACCCCTCTCTATAAAGACCAAAAAAACCCCTAACACCCCCCTAAAGACTTGATTTGATAAAAAACACCTCCCCTAACACCCCCCTAGCGGTCAAAAACCAAAACACCCCGGGGTGTGGACCCCCCCTAGCCGTCGGAGGTCGGTGACCTCTATTGCTAATGTTAGGGGACTTGTTGATATTTTGGCGGGGGAGGGGGGCTATACAGGCGGGAGGGGGTGGGAGGGGGCAATAAACGCGGGGGGGGGCGGGGGGGGGTCAAATCCTCCAATAAACCGGGGGGCATTTCCAGACCGTGGAAACGTCTGTATATACTTTCCCTCTCTATATACACCCACAAAAATCCGAATGCATGCAGCCCGTCTTCCAACTCGGCTAACGAACTTGCAACGTACCCCGATGATCATATCAGACCTGTGCAATGTCCTTTCGCTCCTTATTTCTAGTGGCAGGGGGCACGGGAGATACGCAATTTTTTTCCGACCCGGGCAAAAGAGGCGAAAAAATATATATCAAAAAACTCAGACCTGTGCACTGCCCCCCCCCCCGGAGTTTAAACGGAGGGGGGCAATTCCAAAATGGGGGGAGCACGGGGGGGCAACTTTTTTGAAACGGGGGGGGGCAAGCCGGGGGGAAAGAAAAAAGAAGAGAAAAAGAGAAAAAAAGAGGGGAAAAGAGAAAAAAGGGACAAAAAAAGCGAAAATAAGGTAAAAAATAGGTCTGAAATGGCTTAAAATACATTGAAATAGGCTAAAAACAGCAAAAAAATGCGATGATGGCGTCATCATTTTAGGGTCCTTTTTCATTTTTTGGCGGGGGGGCAATAAAACAGGAGGGGGGCAAATCCTCCAATAAAACGGGGGGGGGCATTTCCAGACCGTGCACAAGGTCTGAAAAAACTTATAAGTTATATACCTTAAAATACGTCTCTAAACTCTTTCAAATCTCAGTAAAAAAATCGCAAAAATAGGTCAAAAATGGTGAATTTTTTTTGATATTATTCAGTTTTCGAGCTAAAAAAAATTGGATGGGGGAGGGGTCACGGGCACAGCCGCCAATAAAACAGGGGGCGAACATTGCCGGACCGTGCACAAGTCTTTTATATTATATTATATTCATTACTGAATGGTACGAAGCTTGGGCTCGGCGCTTCCCGAGCAAAGGGAATTCTTTAACGACCTCGCAAAAACCTGCCAAATTTTAAACTTTTACGTTTCGGGCGGCATTTATTGGGTTATATAAACCGCTGCCTCGGCGAATATAATTATCTGTTTTCTTTTCTTTGACTGTTCTTTTAACTATTGCAGTAAGAGTACGACCGTATAATAAAATCGAAATAACGAAACAAGAAATATTATATTATTTAGCTATGCACCCAAGGACCATACATGGGCACGGGGGGGGGGGTTGGGGGGGTTAACCCCCCCAAATTCTGAGAAGGGGGGTTTAACCCCCCCCCACTCAGAAGTGGGGGGGGGAGAAAAAGTTAAACCCCCCCAATTTTGGAAAAATGAAGAAAAAAATGTCTTTAAAATGACTTATAACTGCCTCCAAACTTAAGTTTTGAGGTCAAAATGAATGTTTTAAGCAATAAAAAGCTCAAAAATGCAATAAAAAAGGGCTTTTTGACCTAAAATTAGCGTTTTTTTCCTATTTTTCCTTCAAAATCGAAAAACGATATGAGTAAAATGCACTCCAAAAAAAAAACGATATGGGGATTTTGCGTTTCTCGGATTTTAACCCCCCCCCTAATTTGGGGTTTAACCCCCCCACTCCGGACCAACTTGCCCATGTATGCCAAGGACCCATGTCTATATCATCCACCCCCTCAACCATACATGGGCACGGGGGGTCGGGGGTTGGGTGGGGGGGGCGTAAATTCTGAGAAGGGGGGTTAAATCCCTCCCCCACTCAGAAGTGGGGGGTGGGGGAAAGGTTAACCCCCCAATTTCGGAAAAATGAAGACAAAAATGTCTTTCAAATGACTTCTAACTGCCTCCAAACTTCAATTTTGTGGTCAAAATGGATCTTTTAAACAGTAAAAACCTAAAAAAATGCAATAAAAAGGGCTTTTTGACCTAAAATTAGCGTTTTTTACCTATTTTTTCTTAAAAATCGAAAGACGGGTAAAATATGGGTGAAATGCATTCTAGAAAAAACGATATTTTGCGTTTCTCGGATTTGAACCCACCCCCTAATTTGAGGTTTAACCCCCCCCGCACTCCGGACCAACTTGCCCATGTATGCCTTCACCCTCGAAATTTTGGGGGCCCCCTCAAATTAATCTAGTGCAGGCCTCTCCCGCCAAATTTTTTGAGCCTGGTCTGGAGCTAAAAACCGTTTGAATTTTAAATCTTACGGAAACATCGGTTGGGTCTCCTCCCTCCCTTCCTGTGATTTCACCAGCGGTAATTAATCCATAGGATTAAAACGACTCCTTTGTATATAACCGTTTCTACTCACCTGTTTTTACGGATTTCAATTAACTAGCGCCTGCCCCACGGCGGAGGAAGACGAATTGAAATGAAAACGAAACAGGAAAGAATAATAAACGCCAAATGATGGAAAAATTACAGTTTAGAGAAAAAAAAAGAAGGTCGCCGCTTCTGACAGGGAACTATACGCATCTGAATTTTGATTTTCCGCAGACTAAATTTTTGAGTAGATAGCACATTGCAGGATTGCAAGCACTATTTAAAATGATGCTGCAGCAGACGAGAGCTTGGAACTCCAAAGTGAAGCTTCGATTTTAGATCTCTAAGAGGGGGGTCGGCCCGCCTCTCGCCGCGCGGGTCCCTTTTCGGGGTTTGCCTCTCTGTCCCCTCGCCGTGCCTCTCTTCCCGCTGAGCTTTTGTCTTTGCCTTGTGGCTTGCGTTTTTTGGTTTCTCCTTTTACTCTATCTTTGAGCTTGAGCTCCTCCGTGGTGGCCCGTCGGGTTGTTTCTTTTTTTTTTTTTTTGTCATTTTCTTTGCTTTTTCTGTTTTTTTTTTCCCTTTCCCTTCTTTTTTTCCTCTCTCCCCCCCTCTCCCCCCTGCTCGTCCCATTTCCCCCCTTTTATCGCCCGTTTCAAAAAGTTGCCCCCCGGGCCCCCCCCCCCCCCACAGCCCCCCCCTTTTGGGCCCCCCCGTTTTAACCGGGGGGCAGTGACACGTCTGAGTACGGTATATATAATTTTCTGGTTAAGTTTCAGGTGGGTTATTATGGGGGTTGTATGTAATCCTAGATGAAAAAAGGGGCGGGTGTGGGGAGGGTGGGGTCCACCCCCTCCCCTAGCCTCAAAATTTTGCCCTCCCCCCAAATTTTCGAATTTTTTACCCTAAGGCCTACCCCTTTTAGATTTGAAATCTGACCCCCTCCTCTCTTGAGAAAATAAATTTTCTTCTAAAAACGTGAATTCTTAATACAAATTCATGCTTTCATACCCATTTTATACCAGATTATCGCTTTTTATTCAATAAAACATAGTATTAATTATCTTATAAAAAACTATTATTAAACCATTAATGGTTTAAAAGTATTTTGCTTCGGACATTGAATTGGACCTCACCTGACCCCCCCAATCGGTAAACCACACTGAAACTTTAAAAAAAAGAAGATTTGCGCCCGCGTTACCAATACCCCATACACCCCTCTTCCAAATCTTAGCGAAAATCGTCCCCAAACCGAACTACCCGAAAACGTTAAAATCGTCCACTTTCCCCTCTGTACGGATGTTCGGTAAAACCCAACCCCTTTCCTCTTTGTATATATTTAACGCATGTCTGTCTATGCAAAGAATACGCGCGGTTGCCTGTTGCCCTCGCGTAGAAGAAGCGGTATATATATCTCACGCTTCGCATGCAACTCGTATATATTAGCTACCGCTTTCCGTACACACTACCACGCCATAATAAGTCCAAATCTCCACGAAAACCCGCGGACTTGGACCTCTTATTATACGTTTGCAATCACAGGGCGTATAAAAGATTGGTATAAGAAAACGAGTCAAAGTGAAGTCCATTCTTACCGGCTTTACCTCCTTCTGCCATGGTTCTCCTCCCCTCGATTATTTCGAGCTTCTCTGCCCAGGTAAACATGCCGAAAAAGCCCCGAAGACGACAGCAGAGGGGATTTATTAGGAAGTGGCTGGCTAATATTATAATAAATAATAGACTGGGAAATGACGCGACTTATCCTTCCTCTACTTCCAAATACGGTAGGTAGAGATATAACCCACATGCGTTCAGAGAGAAGAGGGGGAGGAGGCTCTCAGTGCAGTGCCATACATGGGCACGGGGGGTATTGGTGGGGGAGGGGGTTAGTTAACCCCCCTCAAATTCTGAGAAGGGGGGTTTAACCCCCACACTCAGAAGTGGAGGAGGGAGAAAAGCTTACCCCCCCACGAATTTTGGAAAAATGAAGAAAAAATGTCTTTAAAATGACTTTTAACTGCTTTCAAACTTAAATTTTGAGGTCAAAATGAATATTTTAAACAATAAAAACTCAAAAATGCAATAAAAAGGGCTTTTTGACCTAAAATTAGCGTTTTTTACCTATTTTTTTCTTTAAAATCGAAAAACGATATGGGTAAAGTGCACTCCAGAAAAAAACGCTATGGGTATTTTGCGTTTTTCGGATTTTAACCCCCCCTAATTTGGGGTTTAACCCCCGCACACCGGACCAACTTTTGCCCATCTATGCTCAGTACCGAAACCGCTAAAAAAATGATATTAGACCTGTGCACTACCCCCCGGGGTTTTATTGAAGGATTTTTCTACTTATTTAGCAAGTATATATAACGTAATTTTTGTGGGGAGATTAATCTAAAGATTAATATGCATAGCAATACAACGAGTCAATATTCTGGTAATTTTGCTGTCACTGAAACTTGGTACTCATTTCCTAATAAGCGAGCGACAAGCACATTATAATAAGCGGGTGTGTAAAAAAACCATCCACTCTAGCCATAGGTGAGAACGGTCGGGAAAGCTAAGGGGGGTGGTTACCCGGGGTAAATCGAATTTTGAATTCTAGGAAGGGGGTCCCATGGGGGTCCGGACCCCCTAGCATTTAAGGGGGGGGGTCGACCCGGGGTGCGATATTTTGAAATCTAGAGGGGGGTCAGGTCTCCAGGTGGGGTCCGGTGTCCAAAGCAAAACAGCTTTAAACCATAATAACTTTATAAATTTTTTTTTTGGATAATAGTACATTTTATTGAATAAAAAGCGATATTCATGTCAGGGACGTAGCCAGAGTTTCATTTTGGGGGGCGGATTTTAGTACAAAAAAGCTTTTTTCAGGGGGGGGTGCTCCGCCCCACCCCCGAAATTTTTTTTGGGGGGGGGGCGGGCCAGAGCCCCCCCCCTTAATATTTGAAAACGTTAAAAAAGCAGGGATAAACGTAGATAAAACTGTATAAAACTCTGTTTTTGGCCTAATAACGTATTATCTAATATTTTTTTAAAACATGTTTTCTTAGTTAAAAATTACATAAGCACACATTGAAAGAGCCTGGATTTTACCAAAGAATTTAGAGACGTTAGTTTCAGACCCCTTGGCTAAACCCACATTGTAAACCAAAGCACATGAGCAGCATCTTGGCTCCATGTTTTCTAGGGTACCTACCTATATGAAAAAATCCGAGCCAATGCTATAAGTGGCAGGAAAATTTAGGAGGGGGGAGGTACATAAATCAACCAACATGATTGTTTGTTTTGCTTTCTGTGTAGTACTTATTACTTATAAAAATTATTGTACTAACTTTAAAATAACATTAGCATCAGGCAACATAAATAACGATATATATGTATGTATACTATAGAAAGTGACCGCTGAGCGAAGCGAAGCGGAGGGGAGTTTTGGTTTCCGGGCTCCATCTGGGTACTAAAATTATTTTAAAGTTTGGCGCCGAGCGATTAGCGAGGCGCTAGAAAATTTTGAATTTTAGCCTCTGAAAACCCCCAAATTTTACTATCTGGCGACCATTTCGGGGGGAGGGGGACGGCCGCCCCCCCCCTGCCCAACCACTATCCTTATTTTTCCTCCTGTCCGACCGTTTCGGGGGGCGCGGCTGCTCCCCCGCCCGCCCCCCCCTGGCTACGTCCCTGTTTTTTTTTTTTTAAAAAAAAAAAAAAAAAAAAATTTATGTATAAAAAGGGTGTAAAAGCATGAATATGTGATTAAAATTCACGTTTTTGGAAGAAAATTTAGTTTAAAAAAGGTACCTAAAATTTTCCTGAGGGGAGGGGGGGGGGGTTCAGATTTCAAAATCTAGTGGGGGCCAGGGGTAAAAAAATTCAGAAATTTGGGGGGAGGGGGCCTAGATTTTCATCTAGG
>JASAMX010009154.1:0-59072 GCA_030248175.1 Microlaimidae sp. YZB2_3 | reverse complement strand
TGTGAAATTTTTGTTATCCTACTCAGCAGATTGTAAGATTGTATGCTATATATATTTGCCAAACAGCAGATTTTAAATCTAGCAATGGCTAAGTAAGCGTAGGATAAAATGTTATTAAAATTGTGTTCACATTTTTTTATTAAAGCTTACAGAAAATTAAAAAAATTTACAACGCTTTTGCTGCAATTTAGGAAAAGTGCACCAAAAATATAAGATTGAAACATACCAAAAACCTTAAATTCAACATGTTTAACATGTTTAAAATTAATTTTATTTATACAGATTACATATTAAGCAAATATAAAATCTGTTTAATGTTTTGAAATTTTTTATGAAATAATATATTACAAAATTTTAACTAATTTTAAATTCAGTGGCTTACTAAGATTTATTTTTAAAGTAATGTTGTAAAACGTATTGATTTTTCACTATTTTAAGTAAAAGTAAAAATAATTTTGAAAATTTAAATTTATAAAAAATAAGATTAAAATTAACTTGTGATTTTTAAGTAAAGTAAAAATAATAGTTAAAATTATATTTAAGTAAAGTAAAAGCACTATTTTTTAGATAAAAGTAAAAATATAATAAAAATTAATTTGAAATTTAGGGAAAAGCCCAATTAATGTTAATTTTAATGTTTTATTGTAATTTCTGGGCTAGTTCTTTTTAAGGTATAGAAACTAAGAAACACTTTTTATATGGTACGGGGTCTTTAGAGCCGCAAGCAGGGAACTCCGAGCAATGGGATTTTTTTAAATTTGAAGACACGAACAATGAGAACTTGGAGCCCTAAAAAAAACTAGTTTGGGCTTAGATTAAGGCTTAGCTTAGGCTTAGGTATAATCATTTCAGCAATTTTTATTTTTGGTTCCAAGTTCCCAACTGACGGGTTCAAGTTCCCCATTTACGGCTTTAAGTTCCCTATTTTCGACTCCAAGTTCCCTCGGCTCCATCGACCCTTAATGTTGCACATTGTCTATTTAGAAACTAGGAAACACTTCCTATTAAAGAATTGTTTGCTTCAGATACGGTGTAAAGACAAATTTTATTGAAACACGTTTATTCCAACGTTTCAATCATATAAAACAGATCATCATCAGGGATCTAAAAGTATAACAGATGTAACACGATGAAATAATAAGTCAAATCTTTTAGTCAAAAGAACGCTTAATGTAACAAATTACTAAAAAATGACTGCAAAAATATTATAAGGCGTATTTCTTTAACAAAAGTGTACAAACGGGCGGAACAAGATTAGACATTTCAACAGAGTGTATATTTAACAAATTAGTATTACTTTTGTTAGCTAATATATAACAAGCTTCTTTAAAACATAAACCATGATAATTGTCATCAAACGAGAGGAACTTAGAAAAGCTAAAACTATGACTGGTATTACGAGAATGCAGTGAAACGCCTGAAAGAGATGAAACATTGGCTGAACTATTTACAGCACGTTTGTGTTCCGTAAAACGGGTTAAAAAGCTTCTTTGAGTGCGACCAATATAAAAACAATCACAATTGTCACAAGTTAAAAGGTATACAACATTATTACTGGCCAAATTTTCGGACTGCGCACGCGACTCATTTTGGTAAAACAAAAAAGACCGAATGGATTTAGACGACCGATAAAAAGCTTGAAAACCCGCTTTATTTAAAATGCCCTTTATAATGTTAGAATTTTTGCCAAAAAACGGAAGTATAATAGAAGGTAAGGCATTTTTAGGTGGAAGTGGGGGTGTACACCCAGATTTGAGACGTGATATATCAAAAAACTTGGCCACAAAATCCTTAGAATATCCGTGTTTGTTTATAAAAATCTCAGATAAAAAACTGAACTCATCTTTAAGCGAAATTAAATCAGTGCAGTATCGAAGCGCGCGCAATTTTAAAGTATTAAGAGTACTTGAAATATATTGTTGCGGGATAAAAGAGTATTTTGATAAATAACGGTTAGAGTGAGTTGGCTTACGATACACTTGCACATTAATTTGACTTTCAGATCTTTTAATAAAACAATCTAAGAATGGTAAACAATTTGCACTCTCAAACTCAGCTGTAAAACGAATCTTAGTAGATTTTAAAAACTCATGAAACTCATCTAGAAATGCATTTACCAAAGTATTGCTATTAAAAAAGGCACCCTGTACTCAAATATTAGAAAAACATTATCTATATATCTACAATACACTGGCTTAACTACATCAGAACAAACATTTTTTAAAAAACTTACCTTCTAAAATACCCAAGTATAAATCAGTAATAGAAACAGAGATAGGGCTGCCCATTGGCACTCCGCTATTTTGAAACAGTAATTCATTATTAAATTTTAAAAAAACTATTATTTATTTTATTATTCCGAATTTTATAAATCGCATTTTTAACTCATTCATCTTCCAGGCTGGTCCTAATATTTTGAAATCAGTTCCTGTTTTTAAACTAACAATTTTGAATAGTTCTATTCGGGACAGTGTTATTTCTGAAGCTAACATTTGTAAATCTATCACAAGCTCACTTTTTTACTTTAAAAATTTAGCGGACGAAAGCATTTTACCGACTGTTTTAATTCTGGCTAAAAATCGTTATACTTTTAATTTCAAAAAATCCGAACTTATACATGACAATAAATTTAAAAAAACTCTATTCCCAAAAATTCGGATGTTTTTATAAGAACGACAGTATTTGGCCGAACAAGGAATTTAGGAACTCTATTGTTATTAATGACACTTCCAGTAATTTCACAGAAGCTCAGATTGATGTTTTGGCTTGTGGCCCAAAATTTTGTTTGCCACCTAAAAAAGTCCCTGTACTACAAACAATAAGTGCCGTAGAAAATGCGTTAGTAAAATTGGACAAAAGTCAAGATTCAAGTGTTCCTGTAGATAGTATACGCTCGCAAGTCTCTTCGTGTTTAGCGCGTAGTTCTGTTTCTAATAGTGTACCAAGACCTGTATATAAAAAAGTTGAAGTTGTTATTTCGGAATTAAAAAAGAAAGCAGAAAAAGAAGATTTAATATTTGTGTCTGCGGATAAGGGTTCTAAAACCGTCGTTTTATACAAACAAAATTATTTTTCTAAATTATCAACTCATTTTTCTAACCCTCAACTTTTTTCAAAAACAAACAAAAATAAAATCAAAAGCGCATATACAAATATTAAATCTGTACTTTCTTCGTTTTTAACTTCGTCTATTATTTTAAGTGTTCTTCCTAGTTTTGATAGAAGTGTCTTACCTAATCCGTATGGTCTTATAAAGGTTCACAAACCTAATAATCCTGTTCGAATTATCACGCCGATGTATGGATCTATGTTTTATAATATAGCTAAGAAATTAGATTCAGTTTTAAAACCGTCTGTTCAGTTTTTAGAATATAGGATTTCATCAATTTCTTGTTTTATATCTGAGCTTAGAAATATTCCTATAAAGCCTAGTTATTTTATGGTGAGCATTGATGTTGTTAGCTTGTTTGATAATGTTGATACTTGTTTTATGATTAGTGAACTGCCAACTGTTTTATCAAACACTGAGCGTTTTTGGCGTGAAAATGTTCCATTTTTTAATGATGCTAGTATTCCTACTATTGTTCAATTGTTTCGAAATGTTTTAAATAATAGTTTTTTAAAATTTAATAATGAATTACTGTTTCAAAATAGCGGTGTGCCAATGGGCAGCCCTATCTCTGTTTCTATTAGTGATTTATACTTAGGTATTTTAGAAGGTAATTTTTTAAAAAATGTTTGTTCTGATGTAGTTAAGCCAGTGTTTTATCGTAGATATATAGATGATGTTTTTCTAATATTTGAGTACAGGGTGCCTTATTTTAATAGCAATACTTTGGTAAATGCATTTCTAGATGAGTTTCATGAGTTTTTAAAATCTACTAAGATTCGTTTTACAGCTGAGTTTGAGAGTGCAAATTGTTTACCATTCTTAGATTGTTTTATTAAAAGATCTGAAAGTCAAATTAACGTGCAAGTGTATCGTAAGCCAACTCACTCTAACCGTTATTTATCAAAATACTCTTTTATCCCGCAACAATATATTTCAAGTACTTTTAATACTTTAAAACTGCGCGCGCTTCGATATTGCACTGATTTAATTTCGCTTAAAGATGAGTTCAATTTTTTATCTGACATTTTTATAAACAAACACGGATATTCTAAGGATTTTGTGGCCAAGTTTTTTGATATATCACGTCTCAAATCTGGGTGTACCCCACCACCTCCACCTAAAAATGCCTTACCTTCTATTATACTTCCGTTTTTTGGCAAAAATTCTAACATTATAAAGGGCATTTTAAATAAAGCGGGTTTTCAAACTTTTTATCGGTCGTCTAAATCCATTCGGTCTCTTTTGTTTTACCAAAATGAGTCGCGTGCGCAGTCCGAAAATTTGGCCAGTAATAATGTTGTATACCTTTTAACTTGTGACATTTGTGATTGTTTTTATATTGGCCGCACTCAAAGAAGCTTTTTAACCCGTTTTACGGAACACAAACGTGCTGTAAATAGTTCAGCCAATGTTTCATCTCTTTCAGGCGTTTCACTGCATTCTCGTAATACCAGTCATAGTTTTAGCTTTTCTAAGTTCCTCTCGTTTGATGACAATTATCATGGTTTATGTTTTAAAGAAGCTTGTTATATATTAGCTAACAAAAGTAATCCTAATTTGTTAAATATACACTCTGTTGAAATGTCTAATCTTGTTCCGCCTGTTTATACACTTTTGTTAAAGAAATATGCCTTGTAATATTTTTACAGTTATTTTTAGTAATTTTTTAGTAATTTGTTACATTAAGCGTTCTTTTGACTAATAGATTTGACTTATTATTTCATCGTGTTACATCTGTTATACTTTTAGATCCCTGATGATGATCTGTTTTATATGATCGAAACGTTGGAATAAACGTGTTTTAATAAAAAATTTGTCTTTACACCATGTCTGAAGCAAACAATTCTTTAATAGGAAGTGTTTCCTAGTTTCTAAATAGACAATGTGCAACATTAAGGGTATGGGGGGGGGGGGGGGCGGGGTTTAAAATAGGGAACTTAAAGCCGTAAATGGGGAACTTGAACCCGTCAGTTGGGAACTTGGAACCAAAAATAAAAATTGCTGAAATGATTATACCTAAGCCTAAGCTAAGCCTTAATCTAAGCCTAAACTAGTTTTTTTTGAGGGCTCCAAGTTCCCATTGTTCGTGTCTTCAAATTTAAAAAAATCCCATTGCTCGGAGTTCCCTGCTTGCGGCTCTAAAGACCCCGTACCATATAAAAAGTGTTTCTTAGTTTCTATACCTTAAAAAGAACTAGCCCAGAAATTACAATAAAACATTAAAATTAACATTATGGGTTTTTCCCTATTGGGTTTTCCCTAATTTCAAATTAATTTTTATTATATTTTTACTTTTATCTAAAAAATAGGGGTTACTTTTACTTTACTTAAATATAATTTTGACTAAATTACTTTTATTTTTACTTTACTTAAAAAATCACAAATTAAATTTAATTTTATTTTATAATAATTCAAATTTTCAAAATTATTTTTAATTTTACAAAATATTTTTATTTTATTAAAATATAAAATATATTTACACTTAAAAGAATCTAAAATATTTTCATTTGGCCAAGCAAAAAAAAACTTGTAACATACTTTAAAAAAGAAATCTTAGTAAGCCACTGAATTTAAAATTACTTAAAATTTTGTAAATTATTATTTCATAAAAAATTTCAAAATATTGAACAAATTTTTTATAATCCTACGGTAGAAAGTATTTATCACCTCTTGTAAAAAGAATTTATTTTTTCCGCTTTACCTGGGTAAAATTGATTCATTCGCATCCTGAGACACGTAAAAAAAGTTATCCCGAGATAACTTTTAACCGCGCGTCGGAATGCGACCCCTGTGTTATATCAAGACTATATAACACAAGAGAATGTCCGACTGTACCTAAATTTTTGACCGAAATTTTGCTAGAAAAGTCGCACTTGCAAACGTTTGTGCGACTTTTCTAGAAAAAATCCGCCATTTTCTGCTAGTTTTTCCGCGCTTCGATTTTTAACACAGTGTTAGTTTTATTGCAGTGCGGACTGTTGTCTGGGTCGGGTGCGGCCGGGGGGTTTTGTTGATTTGTTTTGGGGTTTTTAAAATTGAAGATAATCTCGCTCGTTTTTTTTTTGGGCGGGGAGGGAGAGGAGGAAACGCCGAAGAGGGGGGAAGGAGGTTGGAGAGCGGCCGCAGAGGGCGGCTTTGCGATTTTGGTTTTTTTGGTCTGGGTTTTTTGGTGGATGAGGTGTTTTTCTTTTCTTTCTGCCTGATTCTCAAGAAAGCGGAAAAAGGGGCGATTTCTCCCCGGGCGTGAGTTTAGACAGAAAAGATGTGGATTAGTCTGAGATGGACATTATTTGTGGCGCGCCACCCATGATTAACAAGAATATTTTCTTCTGTGTTTTTGATTAGTTTTCTAAATTTTTAGGTGTTTAAAATTAAAAAAAGTATTTAGAACACATAAGGCCAAATCCATTGCGCCGCAAACTCAAAACAATGAATAACGCCATGTTTTTTTAACTGCGCGAAAGTTTTCAACGCGCATTAATCGATTTAGGGCGGTAAATAGGATCCCTTTATTGCGTTAGGGGCACTTGAGTTAGGTGTCCTTGGAATGGCTCTACTAAAACAAATAAAACCTAGTGCCTCTCACTTAAGGGGCCCTTTTTTAGGGCCCTCTACTGAAATCAGCTGCAGATCCATAGATTTCATAATTAGAACAGGGAATAATTATGGCATATTATATTATATTATATTATATTATATTATATATATTATATATTAGATTTATTATTATTATTATTATATTATTTATTTATTATATATTATATAAAAAAAAAAAAAAAAAAAAAAAAATAAAATAATATAATATATTATATATATTAAATTATATATTAGCTGCTTAAAATAAGTTTAGCCTTCCACTTAACTAAATCATTTACGGTTAAAAAACAAAACCAATTTGATACAAATTTTTAAAATATATATGCATTTTTATTTTAGTGTTTTCTTAACACTTTATTCGTGCCTTTTTCATCGAGTTTTTTTGCTTATTTATTATTTATATTTCTTCATTAGTAAATATTTTGAAACAAATTTCTTTAATATAATTTACTTATATTTTTTATCTATTACACTAATTTATTTTAGACGTGCGTTTATAATGACAAAATTTTGAATAATTTAAGACCACTCAAAAAAATGGAAATACAAAAAATTTTTATGGTGGGGATAGCAATTTTTAATTGCGTCTTACATGAATTTTTAATTGCGTCTTACACGAAATTTAAATTCATGGCTTTGTTTTTGTCAGATAAAAAAATTTTAATGTCATATCAAAATCACCGCCTTAATAAAATCAACTGATTGAAATTAAGTTAGAACACCACAGTTTGATTTTGACGGCAGATCTTTTCTAATTAACTTTTACTAACGTAATTTGACCTGCTGATTTAATTTTTGACATTCATTTTTCTTAAAAAAATTGTTATCGTCCACAATCATAAAAAATGACACCAATAAAATACATGTCAAAAATACAATACATTAATAAAATTCATTACCAAAAATATTCTATTTTTTCATTTTTCCTTTAGCGTATCTTGAATAATGAACACTTTTTTAATTAAAAAGTTAAAAATTAAAAAAAAATATTTTTTCGACGGTAAAAATATTCCCTGCGGGAAACTCGAACCTACGAGTCCGAGAATCTGAGTCCGACGCTCTAACCGCTCAGCTACTAGCCCATCTGAGGGTCCTTTCTTAAAAGCTGGTTTAAAACAAACGTTTGGAAATGTAGTTTCTCGGCGTAAAATTAAAAAAAATTTAAATGAAAATTAAAAAAAAATGATTCGCTCAAATTTTATGAAAGTTTGAAACAGTTAGACACAAGTCTAATCAATACTTTGAATTGTATTTGATTATAAAACTAATTCAGGATTTTTTTATTTGTTTTTTCTTTTAAAAACATCGATTTTTTTAATTTTCTTAAAATTTTGAATAACGTTTGACTCCAAACCCCATCTAAAAGATGCCCCCTATTTTTTGTTAACTTTCTATAAAAATGCAGCAAAATCTGAGCGAATCAAATTTTTTAAATGGCCAAAAACTATTTTTTGAGCTTTAAATTTATCCAACTATATCTCGAAATAAAACAACCGGTAAACGATTAGATTATTACCGTTGAATACATCATAATCTGAGCTTTCCATCGCTCCATACTTTTGTCGGACAAAAATTAATATCTAAGTTGATATCTAACTTTTAGTAAAAATTCTCATAACTGTGGTGTTCTACCTTAAGCTGAATTAAAGCATCAAATGCATCATTACTATTATTTGGTGTATTTTATTTTATTTTCTATATTTTGTCGATTTAGAGGTTTTTGGAGCAAATTACCAAAATTACGACCTGAATAAATTGAATTACTATAAATTGATTTGGAAAATTGAATGCAACTTTGCTTTTATTTTGTTTATAATAAATAAAGCTTTAAGTCTAATATTAAATCTTACTAATCACCACGTATTCACTTGATTTATTGCTATAATAAAATGGAAGCATCAAATGTATACGTTGTTTTCAGGACTTGGATCATTTTAGCGTTTTTGCTCCTAGGGGGGTACTTAGAATATAATGTTATAATGTAACGTATGGGCGACTAAAACGCTGTTCATTTTTAATTTTGTTAGTGAGCCATTTGTCAAAATAAACCCGCGTTACCTGGAAACGTCCGAATTTCAGGTTAGTAATTTCCCCCGACGTCATAACGGAAACAGCGTTCGATCACCTTAATGGATACCGTTATCAGTCGCCAAAAATTTGACCTAAACGCTTTCAATTTAAGCTTTTTTAGAATTTAAAACTCAAGTTTTTTAATACTTAGGGTTTGAATTTAAAAATGCGCAAATTAAATAGCCAGTCTTTTTACTCCGGAACAAATACTAGGAACCGATTCATACGCAAAAAAGGCTTGCGCCAAATCTAGGGTTACTACAACCTAACGGTCCTGCTACAATTTAATTTGGGATGCGTAAGCATTTTGACTGTCTCTTTTTACTTATTTACAGTTCATTCAATTGACCAAAATCACGTAAGAAATAATTTGCATAAGCATGGTTGGCACGCAGTTGATTGGTCGTTCCGTACGATGTTTATCTCAGTAATAGTACGTTCATCAGTTTTTGCGCGGTTTTCCAACAAAAAAATTAATGCACTTCGACAGTTGCGAACGCACTTTTCAACCAAACCGCATGCAAATTATTCCTAACGTGAATTTGCTCGATTCGCAGTTGCGTGCAAATCAATCGTTTACTTCATTTGCGCAAAGTTTACGTGATTGCTTGGTTTTAGGATTTTTTAAAAAAAAAGTCAGGGCTTTTTTGAAGGAATCACATTTTAAAGCTTCCAAATTATTTTTAATTTATAAAATATTCCCTGTTTTATAACAATAACAACTAAAACAGGATTTCTTACTGTGATTTTTATTTTTTATTCAATGGCGTTTTTGAAATAAAATAGCCTTAATAAATTTGTGATGGTGAGTGTAGAATTTAAATGTAGCTTACTTCCAAAATTTGTCTGCTTTCATCAAAAAATAAAACGAAACAAGTGTTATATAAAATATCGTATTTTGTCAGAAGCACTTGTCACATTTGTGCAAAATCAAGGTGACCACTATTGTACGAGTAAGTGTAATACAGCAAAATGAATGGATATTTTGAATACTAAAAAATATGTGGAGGCGATGCAGCAGTTATTTGCATAGTGGACCATACTCTACCCTTGTTACATAATTCTAGTACAATCTGTGAATATGATTGTTACATCTTAACATCTAACTTTTATAAATGAATAAAAGATATAATGCTAAGCTTATTTAAAACTGAAAAATATATTTTAAATTTAGTATACATTACATGAAGAAAATAATAAAATTTCATTTAAAAAATTGTACGTTACGAAAAACTTTTACGAAATAAAAATAAGTTAATTTTAATAAAATTAGTTTAATTTAACATAAGTTGCTGAAAAACGTTTTAGGTGGTGGGGGCCTTAGAAAACTAGGGTGCAACCCCATGGTTCACTACCGGATTTTTTTATGTTAAATTCAGCTTTTGGCTGTTGGAAACTTTCATCCTACATTCACGAAAGGTGGAACCTGGCGGAGCCTTAAACAATTGCCTTTGCTTTCAAAACAAATATTGTGTTTAAAGTTTTTTTTTATTTCATTTACTTGTAGTATTTAAAAAATGCATCATAGGAATTTAAAAGTTTTTATCATTACCATTGCGATTACAAACTAATAATTTATAATAAAAATAGTTTAATTTGCATAATTTGTGTAATATAACAAAACAAATATTGTAGTTTAAAATTTTTTATTTTATTTTACTTGTAGTATTAAAAAAATGAATCATAGGATTTTAAAAAGTTACACGATTCATTACGATTTTTATTTAAAAATGTTTAGTACATAAAAAATTATGCGCTTAACCTTTTTTATTATATTTTTTCAAAAAAATTTCAGCACAAAATAATTCCTAAAACTGGATCAAATTAATAACTTTAAATTTTTGGCCAACAAAGCTTTTTTTCTACCAAAATTATTTTAATATATGAGAAAAATAAAATATGAGTCGGCTGCATTTGAAAGTTTTTAGAAAAACTAAATTAATTTCTTTTTAAAAAAACACAAGGTTTGAGAGTTTTCCATAAAGATTTTTACACCAATGTAATTTTAAGTTTTTTTTGTTGGGAGGCAAATCATGCTGAAACCCCTTTACCTATTTTCATCGGCTTATTGGGAACGTTTTCTGTTGTTTAATGGTTTCGGTAATTTATGAATATTAGATTCGACCAGATTAAGTAATGTTTTATTATGCCGGATAGAAAATCCCAGTAAACTGACGTGTCATTAACGTCGTTAGTATGTCATCAATTACGCCAGAATTGTATGCATTTTCAATTACGAACCGTTCTCTTTTAATTAACATTTTATTGTCGTATCGAAGACTGAAATACACCTGTCTATGCGATACTGGCTTATCAAATCTGTTCCGGGAAACAATTAATAATACAAGCTTCATTTATCATTAATTTTCTCGTTTATTGTCAATAAATACAAACGTTTGGGCCAAAGTTGTTAATAATGCAAAAGTGCAATAAAAGTTAATTTCCTCGAAATCCAAACGTGGTGTTTTTATTTAAAATAATTAAAAGTCTCGGATGGCAAATAATTTTCCTATTTAAAACGTGCCGTTATAAACAATAAAATTAAATCTAATTATTAATAAATTAGGTGCTACACTAGAAAAAAAAGAGCTCCAAATTAGTAACCAATGGTATTTATTTTTTCAACTTGCCAACCGTGGCCTTAATTAAACTCATAAAAATATTAAGTTTTAAAATCATTTATTTACTACTGAGTGAAAACTAAAACAATTGAATTTTTGTTAAACCTATAAAAATTAAAATAAAAAAGTTGAAATTTTTTGTTTATAAGGAAATCGCAAAATTTGGCAAAAGACTGAAATCGGGACTTTTATATAATTGCTTTGCAAGTATTTGTGCAGTTAGACAGAGCAGAGCCTTAAGTTTTAGAGTTAGAACTTAGAGTTAAACTTAAAGTTAGAACCATATACATAGCGGTCTTGCTGTTTATATAAATTGTCATACAATAATTTTCTAAAACAGTATATTTCTTAAACAAGAAAAACAGTGTGCATCTTGTTCTTTTGTATTTTGTTTTTTTATGTCACATTTTTCCTGTTGAATAAAGATAAAATTAAACAGTAATATTTTTTTAACTTTCAAACAAAAGAATTCATGATATTCTGTTGACCAAGAAAACGCTAATTATACTCTGATAACATTTGAACTATAGCAGCTTCTATGTAAAAACGATTAAATTTGGGTATTTTTATTACAAATATTTAACATAAGAATTAAGGAAAATTATGTGACCTCATATATTGCTCATGATCACACACATTAACTGCCGTAACTACGTACTGTAAGACATACCATAATTAAGGAACACCCTAATAAGCTAATTTGCATGTTCTAATTAGAGCCTTTTTTTCTGAAAAGGTTGGTCCATTATGGGTGTTTAATAGGGCTAAGTTATGGCGCATCCTAATTAGGATCTCTAAAAAAATTGATTGAAAAAAAGAGAAAAAAAAACTGTTGGTTACATATTAGAAAAGAATTGTAACTATTTAAATTTTAATAAAAAAAATCGTGAACGATTCGAACATAATAAAACTAAAACAAATATGCTCTAATTAGGTCTATTAGACGCCTAAGCGGGACCAACCTTTCAGAAAGAAAGCTTTACTTTACCAGCGAGGCCAGTCAAATGATTTTTGTTTTAAATCAAACACAATAAGGAACCAGGAAACTGTAAACCAAAATGCGTTCAGAATCAGCAGCAACCACTCAAGCGGTTACATAAAACTGTTTTCTTAAATTTGTCGCGTATCCAGCGGAAAAAGTCACAGTTTGTATTAAAATAACACTTATTTTACCATGGTAACGATGAAATAAATAATATCACACAAATACTTGTTATATTTTGATTTCTTTAACATTTGAAACCACATGGAATAAACGTTTTAGTGACGTTATATTGCTTAAATTTTATTCTGTTTGTAACTTTTCAGCCGCAGCAAGGACGCATCAATCAGTGCTCCTAAGAATTGCAAACTGCAATGTTTGCTGATGCATAATTGATAAGAAATCGGGCATTTTATCAAAAAGTTTTTATCGGTTAAAATTTAAAGAATAAATCGTTCCGGTTAACGATTGAAGATAAATGATTTTATAAAACTCTTATCAATTGTTTTCAATAAATATTTTATACATGCTATTTTGTAGTCATTGGGAATTACCGATGCATATTGCGCCCTATAAGCAGAAGGTCATTGACACCACATTACAGCTGTATCAAAAACGTATAAACCAAAAGACTGCACTGATAGTCCTGCAATCCAACTTTCCAACCAAAGTTTTGCTAGAAAACTCGAACATGTGCTATTTTATTACCAAATCTCTGCCATTTTCTGCTATTTATCGTGCGCAGCAAATTTTAAAACACCTTTAGGTTTCTGCAGGGAATATTGTGACTGACTTTTGCAGCACTCCTGAAAAAAAGTCGTTGAGCGAGAAAATAAGTATTGCGGAATTAGCGCTTATAATATTTGTTTTGCGTATCCTGAAATAAACAAACTTTAAAATTTTAAACACATCGTCATGTTTCACAGATCCTCTTTGCATAATAATAACTTTAGATTAATTATTACTAATTAGTCTTTTGTTTCTTTGGGCATACAAAATCAATGCAATGTGTCTATTGCTAATGTAATGTTCTTGTTTTAAACGAAACAAAAATACAATTGAATACAATACATACGGTTTTTATTGTCATTCAACAGTTTTAATACGCAAAAATAAATCGAAAATAAGATAGTAGGAAAACTTTATTGAAGATTTAATCAAATTTAGCGTTAAAACTACTATTGGAAAGTACATGCGAGTTTGCATGCGTGTGCATGCGTGCGTGGTAGTTTTTGCGATTATTCTTGTGATTATTCTTTTGCGGGCTTGTTTGAAAACACTTTTTAACTTCTATATCGTAAAATAACAAAATTACTAACTTAATATAAAATTTTAAAATTAAAAAAAAACAAAATAAAATAACAGGAACGTAAACTTTACACCAATTATTAGTGGATAAATGCATTCCTGGAAATACATAAATATTGCTCATTCAACAAAATACACTAGTTATTAATGCAATAAATAACCCTGAGATATTTCAGAATAGCTGCAGAAAGCAAAAACATACTTTTATTGGCATTTGTTAAACATTGAAGTACAAAAATTAATATAATACTAAAGGTAAACCCAACGTGGCTGCAATAGTTGTTCGTTGGATTAAAAAATGCCCCTATTAAATAACCGCTCAAATCACGAGAATTTAACGTCACTTTATCAGCCAATTAGATTCGATTTAATGCGGAGTATTTGTTTAGATATGTGTTTTTGAACTTAATGTTTTGTTTGTGTGTGGCGCAAACGGTTAAGGCGTCGTCAATTTGAAAATATAAATTTGAAAATATAAATAAATCGTGCAGAAAATCAAAACATAACATATTGTTGCTTACAAAAATAAACAAAATATTGACATAAAACAAACACACAATAACTAAAAATGAATTACTTACCATTTCTTTTGCTATTAAAGTTTCAAAATATAGATATTACTGTTACGAAACTGATTATAAGTGCAAATAAACTTACCACAATGAGTTCTAATAAAAACCCATTTAAGCCTCAGAAAAGAGTGGAAACTATAGCTGCATTATTCATTTATGGATTTCTAATATTTTTCGTCGTAGTTTTGGGCGAGCTTAGATCGAATAGCCGACCGGACCCCGGATTATAAACACTGGCATCCGATTCGACGATTCGTGGTCAACTTGCCAATGAAAATTTACAGAAATCCCACTGACCAATCATATCTATTGCATTCCATGAAAGATTCGTGTAACTAGCCAAGCAAAATTTACAGTGATTCCGCTGATAAACCAAATCAATCAGTTCTCTCGCATTGGATGACTAATTGTTACGTTCCGCTGATCTAAATTATAAGAAAATTTTGACTTTCGCTTTTTTTATTTGATGTTATATAGTTCAATTCTTACAAGTTCCTGATTCCACAAGCACAATTCAAAATACGTTTTTGTATTTCCAAAACCTCAGTCTAAATTAATGCATGAAAATTTGTAACTGTGCAGTCGTGGCATGTAATTAATAAACATATCCGTTTTTGAAGTTTTTTTCCGGGGGGGCGGGGGGCCCCTTTTGCTGTGGGGGATTGCCTGTGCTTATTTCTGCGTTTGTTTGTTAGTTTTCCGTTTTGGTCCTTGTTTTTTTAGAGTTTAGAATATTCTTCCCTCTCCGAGAGGGTTTTTTCATTGATTGTAAATTACAGTGGCCAGTTTATTGGAATACTTTACTTCTTTAGGAGAGTCTAATTAGCCAGGGGCCTGTTTCATAAGTTGGTCTTTGATCACAAGCTATCATATTTTCTGACATTTGTGTTCTAATTTGAATGAAAAGATTTGCTATGTGCAAACGATTTAAATTTTAGCTGTTGTTTGTTTTGTTATTTCCAGTTTTAAACTTTACTTGTAATTTTTTACAAGTTCTCAAAAGAAAAAATTTACCCTACTCCGAGTAGGGTAAATTTTTATATTTGAGAACTGTAAAATTACAAGTGGCAAAGTTTAAATTTGGAATACTTTAAATTTACAACAGCTACGTACATGAAATTTTAAAGTAGTTTGCACATGGCATATAATCTTTTTTCATTTCAAATTTCAACGCAAATGGTTCAGAATAAAAAAAGTTATTGATAGACTTGTAATTTACGAAGACCAGTATTTTATGAAACAGGCCCCAGGAAATATTAAAAATACAATTAAAGAATTGTAAAAAAGTTTACACAGTAATAAATAAATCTATTAGCTACTATTATACTCTGGAAAACAGTCACTTTAAAAGCAGAAAGCTGTAAAATTATTACAATATATAGGTGTTCAATATGAGAAATTTAGCTTCTTTTTTCTGCAGTTTAGCACCTAAAAAATCGTGATTAGTAAGAACTCGACATATTTGAAGAAAAACCAAAAGCAGCTTAATTAAACAAAACCTCGTTGGAGATTTAAGAGTACAATATTTCTTATACCAAATCCATACCTGCGATTAAATGATTCACTAATGCAATAAAGTTTAAAATTAAATTACACACCTTGTTTTTATTTGATTTTGATAGGCGGACCGTTATTTATTAGCAAATCGGCGTGTATATGCGTATAAAAGGCAATCCGGCGCAAATCAAACAACCGGCAGTGGCGGTAGATATAATGGAAGTCAACTCTGTATATAAATAACGCGGATCAAAAAAACACGGCGGGTCCTGTCCGCACGGGGGTGCACGCAACTGTCGAAATGTCAAAAAAGCCTATAAGGAAAAATTGTCACTCAGTTGTGCTGTTTATAGCGCAAATTGCCTGGAAGCGGACGAAATTTCAAGGACGAAATTTTTAGAATTTCCCTCCGCGGTCTCCCTCTCCACCGACTCCATCTTTTTTATACTCGAGAGGTATACGGTAAACGAGGGATTAAAAACACACCGATGTTGTTAAATGATGCCTCTTTGAGAAAAAAACAACAAGCAAAATACAACAAGTGTAATTATCGTCAGAGACGAAAAAAAACAATGGCAAGTTAAAAGTAAACTTTAATTAGTTAAATTAATCAAAAAGTGATAAATATCAGATTGATATTGTCTTTTGGATGCGGGGACAGTGTAAAAAAGTTAGATTACCAGCACAAATCTCCACCGCTTTGGTGAATCTGTACGAGTGTTTAAATATGGACGCTACGTTATTTGTTGGTGCCGAAATAAATTTAATTGAAACGATACAGAATTATTTTGAAATTAACATGAATAAATCATTTTCACTTAACTGAATTTAAATTTTATAATAAACATAACAAAATTCGGTTTTATATTGACAAAAAATACTGCTGAATAAATCTTGAATTTATCAGGTTAAATCTAACGCATTTTATAAAATTTGGATTAATTTTTTTAGCGAGAATTTTATTATTATGCATTTCGTTAAAACTTGTAATGTTCCTACTTCCAAATATTAGGCTCCAGAATTCAGTTATTTAATAAGAGCGCCTTACGGATCCGTAAAAATTGCCCCTTGAATAAACAAATTTTAAAGTTAATTTACATAGCAATACGTTTTAGTCATTTCAGTTGCTTTCAATTAAAAAAGCATATAATAAATAGCATTATACTCGTTAATTAATTAGAAATTAGTTCTGGAGCTCCAATTCCCCCAGGTATATAAGGAATTTTCAGCCAGACAGTTGAAGTTGCGAAAACCTAAGCCTAAGTCGAAGCTAAATCCTACTTAGGGCTCTATGCTCTCATTTCTTTAACCTAGAGCTAAGTTCTTATATTTTTAGAAATAAGCAAAGTTACCTAACAGCTTTAATATCCCTTGATGAATCACTGAAACTTAAAACATTTAACGAGCAGGATAAGTACCAATAAACCTATCTGTCAGATTTCAAATAAATAGGTTTGAATTAAAGGTGAAGTCCTTTAGGGGCGATATAGGCGTCTGATACGCGTGAAACTATTAAAGCTATAGAGTTGCATAAATACTTCTATATTGTTTAAGGTCGAACGATACAGCTGCAAAAATTTCGCCAATTTTCCTCAAAACATGTACTCACGGGTTTTCGAAGTCCTGATGACGAATCCGACCTCTGTTTATTAATTCGACCCCCCGGCGGCCCTGTGGGGGTTGCGACCCACCCCCCCTTGAGGGGCGTTCTGACTACAAAACGGGTTTTACTTTAAAACCGCCACAAAACACGTACTCAGGGTTGAATACAGTATTGAATAATGAACACTTTTTTTAATTAAAAAGGTAAAAATTAAAAAAAAAATTTTTTTGACGTTAAAAATATTGCCGGGGGGCACTCGAACCTAGAGTCCGAAATTCTGACTCTGACGCTCTAACCACTCGGCTACTGCCTCGTCTGAACATCTTTGGCAAAAGCCAATTTTAAACAAACGTTTCAAAATGTAGTTTCTCGGGTCAAATCAAAAAATATAAATGAAAGTTTAGTCATTTGATAGAAATTAGTTTGTTCCCAACTTTTAACACAGCAGTTGTACCATAATTCCGAGCCAGTTTTTAGGTTTTTAACAAAATCTCTACTATCACTTTTTTTATTTTGTATTTCAACAATTTTAGCAATAAAAAGAAATTAAAAAACTTCAATAATAGGAATTTCGCTGAAAATCTTCGTGGGCATGTACATACATGTATGGTGTATCTAACTTAAGTTGATGGTGTATGGTGTATTTAACTTTTATTAGGTAATATTAACTCTGGTTTGGTTAAATTTGGAAAAACTGTTTTAAAATGCCTTTTTTCAACGAAACATATCTCGGCGTGGAATGGTCTAGCAAAAATGTTAAGGATACTGAACTGACCGAAAAAAAAACACTTTCTTCTAATATATAATTTTCTTTTGTCCGTCAAGTATGGCACGAGTTACACACAAAAACCGACAAGGTATCCGAACTATATCGTTCCACCTTAATAAAAAAATCACATTTTTACAAACTTCGCAACTCGAAGTTTGAGCAGTTTATTTTTTTCCTTTAATTTAAAAAAAAAATTTTCAACTACCAATGTGCGTGCGCTTAGATCAAATGAAAACTGGAGACGTTGAGCTTTACTAATATCAGCTACACTAGGGATATAACAATAACAAAATTAGTAAATTCTCAGTTTATTTTAGTTAAATTTATTAGATAAGTTACAAAAATTTAGAACACTTAATTTTGTTTTATAAATAAAAACAAAAATTTTACAACCAACTAATTAAAAAAAAAACGCTTAAACGTATTCCTAAAAGCTAGAAGATCATTGGTTAATTTTTCTAACTAAAAAAGTTCAGTTTTAGTTTTAATAAGTGGTCTTGTCTTAAATTTTACACGAAATGACGTTTTAAACTTTTAGTAATTTATGTATTAATAAATTTAGAATAATAATAAAACTCTTTAATTGAACAATCGTCAAACGCGTTTGATTATGTGAAAATATTTTATCAGTTTAGTAAAAATGTTCTGCTACTTCCGCTAAAATTATTTTAAAATTTGTATTTTTTTTATCAGGGGTTTTAAACAGAAAATAATAAACAATGTGGCATAATGCATAAATGTATGAACAACATACACTAAAATCTTAATAATAAGCAAAAATAGACATATTTAAACAGTAGCAATAATTTTAGCTTTTTGTTGTGCTGTTGACACAAAACTAGATTCAGCACAAAGTTAACTGTTCACTGTTTTGTATTAATTTCACAAAACTATTCACTTAAAAATTTGTATGACATGAAAATTATCTGAATGCCTTTATCAAATGATTTTCACAAATATCATTATTTCTATTCACAAAAATATACTACAATGTTTATGCAAGAAAAGTTAAAAATAAAATAAATGTCAAAAGGCTATTAGCATGTTTTTTCTTGAATCCTATGTATATGCTTAAACAAATAAAACCTCAAAGTTTGACCTTAATACATATAACTTATTTTTCTTGGCTACACATAGGCAAATGGTTACATTGCTTTTTTGTTTCTGGTACAGTTGTAGGAAGTTGAATATTTCTTAACTGTAGTCATTAATACAATTGTTTGTGTTTTTGCGCACACATTTTTCATATAACATAATCTTAGAAAACACCTGCAGCTTTTTGTGGCTATATTTGCAACGTCCAAGTTTTAATGGTTTCAAATACATGTAGATCTGTTCCCACGCGCTATAAAGCCATTTAGCATAGCTAAAAGTATAACTGACAGAAAATGTTATTTTCACGCTCAGACGGTCACATTAATTATAATAAAGTGACGAAACGGCAGGCCTTAGAGACTAAACTGAAGTTTCGAATTACATTCCAATATTTTAAATTACAACTATGGACCCTGACAAAGTAACTTTGGTTCAGGTTTTTCAGCAAATGTGAGCCAATTATACATAATAAAACTCCGTTAGTTTCGCATATTACAATATGGGTAAAAAATCTAAAAAAATATACAAACAAGAATAAATACACAATCGAATGTCCTACTTAAGTTTTGGACCGAAATTTTACTATAAGTCGCGAATATAAAAATTTTTGTACCACTTTTTTTTAACAATTTATTGTGTTCCCGCGCAGCGATTTTTAGCACAGTTTTAGTTTTTTTGCAGTGAAAACTAAGTTTTCTTTTGTACTCAATACTGCTTTTTTGCACTGTACTTTTTTGCAGTGCAATACTGGTTGCACAACAAAAAAGAAGATAATTTGCGCAATTTCAAAAATTTTGATAGTTATTTTATTTTAGATTTAAAACAATGGAAAGTCGATTTATTTCATTAAAATAAAAAAAAGAGCTTTGATATCTTAAAGTTAAACGAAAGACATTAACAGAAGTAAACCCAAAATTTTTGCTCAATTTCCTTTTTTTGTGGTGAGTTTAAAAAAATTCGCAGTGTTCACTGCCAAAAAACTAACACTGTGTTAAAAATCATTTCGCGCGAAAATTAGCAGAAAATGGCGGATTTTTTTAGAAAGGTCGCACAAAATTTTGCTTGTTCGACTTCTCTAGCAAAAATTTAGTGTGTGGTCGGACATTCTTTTGCGTTATATGTTCTTAGCACAAACATGCAAATAAACAAACAAATTAAAAAAAAAACTAGCGAATTTTGTGTGTAATATTTGCCATTATAAATTTTCGCTGAATTTTGCAATTTAAGGATTCAGTCCTTTAAAGGATTGAGTTTGGGTTTAGTCTTTTTTCAACGGTGAAACCCATTTTAAAAATTCCCAAAAATATTTCAAAATTGTTTTGACTTGTGAAAAATTTCCAAAAAAAATTTAAAAAAAATTTTAAAAAATAGATCACGAAACCCTAATTCATTTTCTTACCAGAAACCAAAACGTTTACATCATAACTTAATTAGATATTTCGTATGAAGCATAATTACACCAAAAATAAATAAATATAACATACGTTATTAGCATTTGTAGCTAAATTTGGTAGTATTCTTATTTATGCTAAATGGCTTTAGGCCGCGTCCGAACTGATCTACATATAATTTATACCATATTAGTTCTAAAAAACAAACTGAAATTGCTCTAAAAAATTGCGTACGCAAATAAACAAATAATTAAAGAGACATTTTGAACATATTTCAGTTCCTAGGTATAAGAGTAGAATAAAACAATGTAGTCATTTTCATACACAAAAAACAAGTTATATGTACTTTGTGTATTATATGTTTTATGTACTATATGTACTATATACTATGTACTATATGTACTATAGTTATAGGACTCAAAAGAAACATGATAATAGTATTTTTGATTTCACAAGCGAAAAAATAAAAAAACTAATTTAATTTAGATAAATTTAACTCAGGGTTTTAGTTTGTAATTATAATTTAAAAACAATTTAAATAATTATTACATTAAGTCATGTTTAACTAAACTAAATATTTGGAACTCAGTTTATTCCACGACTGTGAAAATGTTAGTTGCGTATGAGGAGTAGTGGTGTTCCTACCCTCAAAAATTATGCTCCGGAGCTCCGGCCATTTAAAGCGGAGGAAGCTCCGGAGCTCCGCCCCTTAAATTAGCGATTTTAAGCTTATTTAAGTTTAAAATACATTTAAAACTACTTTATTTGCATTTGTAATACTATTTCTAGCGTTTTAATTAAGTTTTGAAAACAATTCAAGTTTTAAAAAAAATTTGACAAAATTATCTATGGAATTGCTCCTTAATTATTTATAAATTTAGTACAAAAATAGGGTGGAGCTCCAGAGCTCCGAAGCTCCGGGGGTTGCTCTAGAGCTCCTAAAAACGGGGCTCCGCTCCGGAGCTCAGAGCTCAGGGGAACATCACTAATGAGGAGTGCAAGACGGTAAAAATCCTGTTGCTGAGAAGCATTGAAATTATAGCACAGGCGGAACTTCTTGTGCGACAAAAAATTCTTACTTACAAAAAAATAACTTTTTACGCTTTCTTTTTCTTGAAAAATCACACTATTTGTTTACCATACTGGTTAAAAATCAAACTCAAACATAGCTATTGGCTATTTAAGCTACCTGTGTTTAAAATATTACGAACATCAATCTATTTGATTATTATTACAATTAGTGGTCTTGATTTATTTAGAATACACCAGTTCCTTAAAGTACATGTTTAATTTTTTTGTTCAAATATGTTATTAGCAATATTTTATAGATGGGCCACAAAAAAGGTTGAGTGAGCCTAGCTTATTTAATAAAATAGCGAATCACTAGCTTTATTTTGATACCTTTATAACTTTAAAAATTACTTATGGACACGTAAAAAACGGCCAGAAAATATGCCGCCTGCGATAAGAATAGCTTAAAATAGTAATTATATTATCATTAATCGCATTTCAATTGGTTTCAAAGAGTTTTAGGCGTGGGATCAACGTAATTATTTCGTTATAAAAAATCATAACTTGCTAGATTACTGCTTTAGTTTAATATGATTATAAAATTTTGAAAGAAAACAATATTAAAAACCAATAAAAGAAAAATACTAGTTTTTAGTATAAAACTATAAAAATTGATAAAAACCAACTTTAAATCTCTAAAAATAGAAAATGCCGCATATTTTAATTTATGTTAGCAAACCGTCTAAGTGGGACAACGACATTTTTTTAAAATTTTGAAAGAAAACAATATTAAAAACCAATAAAAAAACTTTAAGAAAAATACTATTTTTTAGTATAAAATAAAAAAAGTGATAAAAAAACAACTTTAAATATCTAAAAATAGAAAATGCCGCATATTTTAATTTATGTTAGCAAACCTTCTAAGTGGGACAACGACATTTTTTTAAAAATTTTGAAAGAAAACAATATTAAAAACCAATAAAAAAACTTTAAGAAAAATACTATTTTTTAGTTTAAAATAAAAAAAAATTGATAAAAAACAACTTTAAATCTCTAAAAATAGAAAATGCCGCATATTTTAATTTATGTTAGCAAACCGTCTAAGTGGGACAACGACATTTTTTTATCCTAATAAAAAATTTAAAGCCAATTCGCAGCCTAGTCATACGAAAACAGCCCAATTTGATCATTTTTTGCAGAAAAGTCGAACTAAGAAATGTTTAAATTTGGTTCAATTACAAGAAGAAATAAAATTTTCGGTTTTAGTTAAAATAAAAAAGTAAACCAAAATAATTAGCTTTATTTTTCCGAAAATAAATCTTTGGCAACGATGTTTGATAATTTTTGAGTGATATTTTTTTTCAAAAAACCCACCACTTTTTTACCGTTTTAAGCTAAAATAACTTATGTAAAAACTTTCTTTAATTACAAAAAACTAAAATAGTTTATTTAACTAAAATTAACTATGTTTTATCTAAAATTATTTAACTAGTTTTTAATTGAAAAAAATCTTCCTAAGCTTCTTTTTTATCATCAAACTCCTTCATCATTAACGAATTTGATTTATTTAGGTAACTCTTTCATCATTAACGAATTTGATTTATTTAGGACACCCTTATTTTTAGTCAAATACTCCATAATTAAATTTTGGTTAAAGAACAAGAAACAACTAGCAAATAATTATTAATAATTATGTGAAACTTTAATTAAAATTTAGTAGAGAGCAGAAATGTGGCTTGAGTAGATAAATAACCCTTAAAAAAGTTTGTGAAGTGACTATAAACTTAAATGGTAAACAGCTAAAGTTGATGTAATTTCTGATTGTGATAATAAAATAACAAATTTTGCTAATATACTTTAATTAAAATTAATGTTAATCAAAATATGGTCGAATTATCATTAATACGAACACGTGTAAATATAGTGTTAATTTTAATTAATGAACACAGATTAGTCACAATAACAGTTTTAAAGTTTACTGAATTGACCGCTTCTGGAAAAACAAGTTGAAAATTGTAGTCTGTAAGTTGGAAAAACGAACGGCAAAACGAATATATTAACGAATATACTTATCACAAAAAGTGGTTATATATAACTCAAAGTATTTCAAAACAATCACCGCGATCGGGTGGGAAAAATTAGCCGATTGTGGAGTTAGCGGGAGGCTTAAACTGCTGGCGTCCATAAAATGGGATAATATATACACACAAATACACACAGAGCGGGCACTCTGGGGAGACGGAGGAAATATAAATGCATATGTATTGGCTAATTATCCCAAGGTAGATAGATACATCAATTCTGACATTTCAAGTCAACTCGAGTCCCTGCTAGTCACCAGTAGCCTATTCATAGACAATTAAGCTTACAGGATCGGCTGATAGAAACAGGGAGAAGGAAAGAACTCAGCTTATGATACGTTGCACTCCAACTTCCACATAACCGTTCCTAGTTAAATAATACTGTTCGTTCTGTGACTTTTTATTAGTAAGAAAAAGATAATCAGTGACTCAGTGAAGGTTGGTATTCTCAGACTGATTTTGTAAAGTAATCTTAGAAAAGACTCAATTCTAAATTTTATTATGTTACATACTTTATGTTGAACACTTTGAATGAATATGAAAAAGTTACAAAGCAATATTTTTTACACATATTTCGATATTGTTCTTGATCCGTTTATAAAATGCCAAAGATTGCAAAGTAAAGAAAATGGGCGCACGCTTTCGAAAAAACAGTGTTACGTAAATATATCAAACTCAATTAACAAATTAATACCGATTAGTAAACGGATTTTAATAAAATTTAACAAAAAACCCAACAATTTGATATGCTTTAGCTATTATCTAATTCAGTAAAAAATGATTTAAAATTAATTCTAAAAACTAGCGAATGAATTCGTTTTTTTATAAAAAATGGGATCCGAAAACATTCGTTTTCATTTTTGTGCATATCTTAAAAGAAAAAGCATATTATTCTTTTTTTCGCAACTTACATTAGGAAAGAACAGAGGGCCTTATTTTGGATAAATGAAAAAAAATGTGCCTTCCGAAAGAGGCATCCTGTATCTTAACTTTCTTTACTTTGAAGTTTGCTCCCTCCAACGTTTCTCCTAGCTGCCTTGAAAAAAGCCTTTATACCTGCCTCCTAATTGTTATATAGTAAAACACATGAGACACCCGCACACTATTTTCCCTCAAGAGATTTCGCTGCCTTCTAACTAGCCGAACACACTTGGAGTTGCAATTTAAAAACGAAAATGGGGAATTTTGAAAGCGTTTAATCTTACGTCTGTAGGTATATGGTGATAAGCCCTAACCATTTTTTTTTTATTTTGGGCTCTAAATTTCTATTTTCGCCGCTTCAACTTCATAACGGCTTCAGCGATTCCTAAAAAGTTTCCAAGTGTGTCCAAACTCCCTACTGGTGCTTTCACCCCGTACTAACAGTTTGCTTTTTACCTATACTTCGATCCCTCCCTCTCGATCCTTTCAATCTGCGGGATGGAGGATCGAGAGCAGTCCTTACCGAACTAAACTCTACAAGTTTAACAGAAAAAGAACGGCAAAAGGTTAGGTAAATAAACAAAACAATATTAGTTTCTCGTAACAAAAGAAAAAAATATGGTGGCTCATTAAAAAGTAAAAAACGTACATTTAAGAACAAAGTGTTTTAAACAAAGGTTCATTGAAAACGTTACGATTTTTTTAATTGGTCAATTTCCAAAATAATTGTCAGGATTACTTTTCCGTTTAAACAAAATTTTTTTGAGAAATTTTTTAAAAATCCACCACCAGCAAAGCTAAGTTTGCTATAGGCTTCGCTTTTTAAAAATATTTGAAAACCACAATTTTTAGTATAGTTAAAAGTATATTTTAGTAAACTTAGAACTTCGATCTTTGTTAAAAACGAGTCTAGAATATGTTATAGTTTAAAGATTAGAAAACGGTTAAGGGTCTAAAAACTGTCCATTCCAATGATCGTATGTTATAAAATGATGACGATAAAACTACACGTTTTGATATTATAACAATTATATTATTTTAATTCAGTTAAGCAATAAGCAAATTTATGGTGTAGTTATACAATTAAATAATATTCCATGTGAGATTGGTTGAATCTGCTACCTTGAATTTTTATTTGCCGAAACACTGCACAACCAAGTGTAATACGCCTATATATCTGATCGGATACGTCTATAGCTAATTTTTTATCCGTCAAATTTTTGTTAATCTTGCAAGTCAACACTTTGCTTATAAGCAAATCAAACCTAGCTTACCCTGATAAATGAATTGACTATCTAAAAACAAAACAATTTAAAATTTTGAGCAAAAACTATTTAATAATAAAAACTAACACCTTATTTATGAATTATTTATCAGATTATCAATTTGGAGCAAAAATGTAATTTTGCAAAGGCTACAGTTGACTAAAAATAGTTATTTCTGAAAAAAAAGGATTTTCAAAAAATTCTGCTTTCAATAGGTTTTTGTTATAAAACCTGATAACCGCAATATTTAATTATTTTCTTATAAATTTTACGAAGTCAGCCAGATATAGTTTAACCAAAAATACCAGCAAAAACAAAAAAAATAGAACAAACAAAAACAACGAAAAATTAGACAATGCAAATGATAGCAAAAACAAACGGTATATTTGTGTGCGAGAAAAATTGTCTTTTTTTCACAGCTAGAATTGTTTACGATCCAACAAAAATGCGAGATACTATAAATTTTTATTATACACATAAAAAGATAATCAATGATCGAAAACCTTTGACAAACAGAATATTTTTTCATGCATTATTTTAAAAGCATCACTACGAGAGGAAATTTATGCAGTATTATAAAAAGCTAAAAGATAATGCATTTAATTTAGTTATATCAAATGGTATTGTCTATTTATAACTGAGATGTTTCTTTCGTTCTAATTAGCTTATGTATTTTACGTTCTATAATAGAATTTTCTTGATTAATTAATATGAACCAAAATTGACCGTGTCCGGTTCGTTTGTACAGTATTTTGTTCCTTTTCTGGAGAATAAAATTTTTACTTTAAAATTAAATATTCAATTGTAAATTCACTTCAAAAAGTTTCCCGTTAACCCTAATATGACTTGGTAGTTTGTTTTTATAAAGAACAAATAAAAAAACATACTTTTGTCTTATACAATAGAAAAGGATTAAACTTGTTGCAAATCAGTCCATTATTAATTTTTTTGAAGACTTTTGTAAGTGCTTCACGCGAAAGATGGTTTAGGAAAAAAATTCCTGACGATGAAACTTGTAGTTGTTTCGAAACGAAGAAAAGATAAAGATATTTTTACACTATTAAGGATAACGCCCGAACATATTGCTTTATTTATAATAAGTTTCTAGTTCTGCTGATGTTCTGATTTAAAAAAAAGCGAAACTTATAGTAGTAATAATCTGCACAAGAAATATGCAGTATGACAAAAAAAATTATGTTATGTTTTAAGCAAAAAGGTTGAGTTTTACGAAAATCACATTGATGGTTGGCTTAGAACCCATACTTTTATTTACTAATGTATTAATCAGGTTTTAATTGATCTTTTGTTGGAAAGGTGTTGTCCCTGATGTTTGTGGCTTTAAATAAGCGATAGGGTAGTGCATTTAATTTCGGCACTTTTTTGTTTTTCCGATGTAACTTTTCACCGTATGGCCCGATTTTTATGTTTGATAACTCATTTTGAAGCTTTCACGATACTGCGTTGCGTCACAAAGTTTCACTGTACGAAAGTAGTTTTTTAATTAATTAAATCAGTTTTTAAAAAAATGGAAAATTGCCGAAATTAAATGTGTGCATTTAATTTCGGCACTTTACAAACAATCGACTGTTTCTCAGTTAAAAAATCATCATTTTCCAAAATTTAAAAGCTTATCATTATCTCCAGACAGTTTTCTTTAATTTAAGTGTCTACTTGTTGTTCAACAAGTAACTGGAAAAAAGTTATAGCTAAAATTCCAAATGGTATCAAAATGAGCAAAATTTGGGAAAAAAGTGCATTTAATTTCAGCACTTTTTAAAAAGACCCTCTTAATCGAGTTTAAATGCAGTGCTAAGACCCCTACATATTTCAACGTTGTTTTTTAACTATTTACAACTACAATTTAACACCCGACCACTTAATTCAACCCGCTTTTACCTACAGCAATATGTGTGCCGAAATTATACTATTTTATTTTATAACGATTGCTCACCACAGACGCAACGTAGAACCACGGGGGCTAAAAATTCGGAAAATAGACTAAATTTCATCAAGAAAGTTTAATTTTTAAACCAATTTATTGCGTAATCATGAAATGCCCAATTTCTAAAAACGAGTAACAATTTTATTTTTTATAAATCACACAATTTCACATGAAAATATCATAACATAACAAATAAAAAGCTCACGACAGTCATTTACATATAATTAATTCTCATTTAAGCTATCAAACGTTGTATTCCGTCCAGGATTACCAAAGATTTAGTACAAAATCAAAAATGTGTAATCGGGAAAAGTGCCGAAATTAAATGCACTACCCTAGTCATTTTTATTCTGTATTTACTCCAGCTTCTATTATAATAAAACAAAAAAATAAAATAATTTAATGATTTTGCAATTTGCTTTAATTAATAAATAATAATTATTTGAATTCAGTTTTATGATTTAAAGCGAAATAATTTTGAGTTATCAATCAGCTATTGGATAATTAAAATTAATTAATGTCAAGCTTTTATTACTAAAAATGAATAAACACGCTTTATTTTTGCAACAGGTCAGCTTCCTTTTATGATTTTTAGTAAATCATAAGCCATCAGTTTTATAGTAATATGGATCAAAACAATAGCAATCAGTAAAGGGTTGTGATTAATTCAAAGCTAATACTATTCCAATCTAAAGGAAATGGATTTAGTTCATTTAAGTTCTAAAACCGGTCACGGTGTTTTTTAAATAACTAAATGCAAACAAAGTCGAAACGATAACATTCTATTTAAAATATATGTGCTAAGGAACAAAAAAATTTTAAAATTTAAAAAAAAACAAGCCAAATTAAAAAAAATCTGCTGATCTCCATTAAACTAAGTCAAACCAATGGCATGCTTTTTTAACATATATTCGCGGAAGAAAACAAAAAAAAATAACAAGCCGAATAAGACTGAAAAAATTGCGGTTGTCTACGAACAAAACTTTGCGGTCGGGGTTACTACTCTGACGCTTTTTTTCTCTTCTGATAACTTCTTAATTTTTTTCAAAACATGTAAAAGTGTTCGCGAAGCAACCGTCTCTCGGACCTTTTACATTCGACATTATAACTGGAACGAATAATGCTTCGTCGTTACGGCGGTACGATATGAATTCGGACTCGTTTTGGAAAACTCAGATAAAAATGCTAACGTCGAAAAAGCCCGGGACCGCAAGCCGGCGAACACTGAACACTGTTTTAAAAAAAGCCGAGTCTAGAAATTTATCGCCAACAAGTGTCGCAATTCGCTCCGAGGGATCCAACAGTTCGGGAGCAACTGTTTTTACAAACAAAAAATAACACGTCGCACAAGTGAAACCGTCTCCGGAATTAATTTACACTAGCGATGTTCCTTCTCTTCGACGTGGCGCTCCGGAGCTTCGGCTATTAAGGTATAAAAAATTCCGGAGCTCAGCACCTTAAACGAGTAATTTGAAGTTTGAAACCCTTATTATGTTGTTTTATCCCCATTTTTAGCGACACTTTTTATCGTTTTTAATAAATTTTGTATAAAACATTTATGTAGTTTACAAAAAAAATTTGACAATATAATTTATGGCATTACAGTTTTATTATTCAGTAAAGTAGGACCGAAATAGGGCGAAACTACACCTCGGAGCTCCAGAGAACATCGGTTTCCACGATTGCGTGCCAAATAGACGAAACCAAAAGTGGCGTGGAGGAAATCAGTAGCGGGAATTTTAGCATTAGGCCTAGCTAAATAAATTCATTGGGATTTTAATAGCGTTTAAATATTTTACTATTTTTTAAACGATTTTTATTAACATTTTTAAATTTTTTTACCCGTTAAAAACAATGTTTAACCTGGACTATGGTTTTTTGTTGTATTCCTTAATTATTTTAAAATAATAGAAAGAAAATTTTAAATTTTGAAATACTTAACAATTTTCATTATACTGCGCCCACTATAACCTAAAAAATAAAATAAAATGACTTGTTACAGTTATTAGATTAAGTCATATTTGTTGAACGGTTTCTTCCAATTTTAGTTTAGTTTTATTTATTTAGATAAACCCATAAAAACAAACAAAACATACATTAGGTAATAGATTCTTATATTATAGTGTAACTTTTTTTAACTAAAAAAATAATTCGCTAACTTAATAACTGCGGTATATTGTTCTACAACCGTTGGGTTGAGTATAGTTTTGTAGCTTCTTTTCGTTTTTTTAGTTTTTAAGACAGATGTTACTCTAGACATAAATAAGTCATTTTTTTGCTATATGTATTAATTGGCATAAAAAAAGGCAAATTAATAAAAAAAAACACTACGATAAACTTTGCGTATTGGAACGTTTTTTTAAAAAATTGTATATGGTATTGTATATATTGTATATAATCAAAGGTGGATAATCTAATAAAGGTATACATGTATGTCACAGCGGTCTGTAGCAGCGTGCATCATAAAATCGAATTCGAGCCACATGTCCGGCCCTAGGACCGCATGTCCAGGCCTAGGGCCGCATGTCCGGCCCTAGGGCTGCATGTCCGGTCCTAGGGCCGCATGTCCGGCTTTAGGGCCGCATGTCCGGCCTTAGGGCCGAGGAAATAAGTTATTAGGACAGGAGAATAGACAGCAAACAACACATGCCTTTTTGTCTGCAGCCTCATAAACTTATTAAATAACTATGGTTTTTTTCGTACAAATAATTTTTGATTAGATAATTTTAAAAGCTAGATCGGAAAAATAACATATGTTAAGAATTTAACACAGTTTTTACGAAACAAAACAATTGGTAATAAATAAAACAACAATTAGAAATTGATGGCTTTAATTATTTTTGCGTGATTTTTGTTAAAGCAATCAGAGAAGAGCTGTAATAGTTTTTTTACTTACTTTTAAGGTCGGTCCGGACAGTTCTCACTTCACAGCGTTCAATAAAATACCAGTTGAAATAAAGAACAAAAATTATTTTTTTACTTACATAAAATGTATTTCATTATTTTTTGTAATTATAGAGCATTATAATATTTTAAAATATCCCAGCGACGAAAATTCGAATGAGTGGAAAAAAGTAGGAAACAAATGCGGTTTAATAAACAAACAAACATTATTTGTACATATGTACAAATAATGTTTTTTTTTGTTTCGGTTCATTGAAAAAATTATAATTAATCTAAAATAAATAATGAAAAATTGTTTACAGTGGGAATCGATCCCTCGACCCCCAAATGTTTACCTTGGCAGACGGATGCTATCCGACTGCGCCACATACCCATTTGCTCACTTTTCTAATAGAGGTTTACAAACCCACGGCCTCTATTAAATCTAAAATATGAACACACAGCAGATTAACAGTACGAGAGCTATTGGCTATGGCCGTTTAAAAATCTAATATTTCAATAAAAATATAAGATTTGGGGCTTTAAATTTCACCAAATTAAATTAAATCCACGTTTTGTCGCAATAATAAAGAAATTAACCCCGATTTTTTACGGAAAATTTTATATTAAACCATAAATACAAAACTTTTCCATTAATTTTTACGTACTTGAAAAAGGGTAACAGTTCCTTTTCATTGAAAGTATTTTTCCTAATAAATAGTGCATATTTTTAGGGGGTTTAAAAATATTTCGTTGCAATTGCATTTTTAATATCCATTATTTCAACTATTTTATTAATATTATAAATATGCAGTTTATAATTGTGGTATTTTTGCCAGATTAACACCTATATTAAATTTTTATAGAAAAAATTTGGTATTTCACGAGATTTCGCATGCCAAAAATCGCGATTTTCCATACTTAAAGGTGCGGCGCGGAGTCAAACGTTTTGTCTTCGATTTTGATAATATCTATACTATACTAATATTTATAATAAAAATCTATACTAATATTTTCGAAATAATGTGTCTTTGAGAAAAATCTATACTAAAATTTTCAAAATATAATCATAAAACAATGATACAATTCCGTATTAGAATATAAAATCGTCACTTCTCAAACTATTTAAATCTGTTAAACAAATTGTTTATAAATACATCGTAGCTAAACCGCTCATCTTTTTATATAACATGTAAGTATAGCCGGAATCCAGCGCGGTAATTATTAAAAAACCGCACATCACCGTTTAATTACAGTAAATATCGTGCTAGGTGCCGGATATACTTATATGATGAGCGGTTTAACTACGAGGCGTCATGAATTTGAAATAAATAAGAACACAATTTTGCTGTAATAATAATAAGAACACAAAAGGAACACAATAATGAACACGATTTTACTGCACCTTAAAAAACTGAATACATTAAATAAATGACAACTGAAGAGTAAAGGTTAATTTGACTGCAAAATTAAGCAATTCAGAAAATAACAATCAGGTTTAAAAACTAACTTACGCCACATACAAGTGCGTTGGTATTGGTCATTCGGGAGGATTCCAAAAAAACAAGGAACTTTTTAATTTGTTTTACAGTATATAAAAGTAAATTTCTAACGGTTAAACATTGTCTTTATGAAACTCCTCCTGGGTAAGCCCCCAAGTGCAAAGTACGTAATACGCCAATAAACTTGGATAAAAACAAAGCAATAGAGAATTTTACAAAGGTGTTTACGGAGAATTTTACAAAAGTTTTCACGACGAAAAAAAACGGATTTCTAATTTTCCTACTAATTTTTTCCAACTGGAACTATTGTACAAACGAAAAGAATTGCTTACTCGTATTTAATTCTGATTGGTGGGCTAATTTAAGATGCAAGCATTAAAAAAATACTTAAAAGTACACAATACATACGCGGAGGAAGTGGAATAATAAAAAATCCACGCCATGCGGTCATTTTAAAACGTCCAAGAACAGCTTACGGACAGTTTTAAAGACGCAATAATTGGCAGACGTTTTGCGCTGCGTGGCTCTTTTGGACAGGTGGAAAGTGCATGGGAAAGGGACTAACACAGAATCCCGTTGTCCCTCTTGTGGCGCGATCAATCAATTATATAGCACTGCAAACTGTTTTAATGTTGATGATTTTGGTTTTGCACACAGTTTTTGTTATAAAATTTTTTAACCTACGGTCGAAGTGTAGTTTTTATTTTTAGCTATACTAAACGTAAATTTAACCTTCCAGTATGTTGCAAAACTAACTTGAAGAATTTTTTAATACACGGTATTTTTGTATGCAAATCATAGTTTTGCTGCTTCCAAATACTAAACTAAACTTTAATACTAAACTTTCATAAGATTCATTTTCCTATTACATATACACCTATTTTAAGTCATATTTAGTTGCTACGTTTCCTTTAATATGTCTATACTTTAACAGATGAGTCAGTATCATGCCTATTTATTGTTTGCTGTTCAACTAACTCAACCCTGTTTTTTTCTATCCACAAAATTTGTCTGTCTCTAACAAATTTTTCTGCTTCCCGACATTTTTTCTTGGCTACAATGATTGGGATTTACCGTATTCTTTTTTGTAATCGATCAATGGTATTGATTTGGAAGGCATTCTTACCAAAAAAACACGATATACTGTTACTGAGGTCAAAAACAAACTAAAAACCTTCAAGAATACTTCAATACAATAATGAAAAATTGTTGCAAACTAATTTGAAAAATGGTCACACAAAAACATTATTAGAATCTCTATAACCTTCTATTATCAAAAATATATAATAAATGAAAAATGAGACACTTAGAACAAACTGCTTGAAAACAAAGCTCCCATTTAAATGGGAACTGGGCTGGTGCTCACCAAAATTTTCGAATTTTCGAAAACCTAAAAAATAAAATTTGATAAATCTCGAATAAATCGAAAACGAATGTATTTTGTTGAAAATATAAAAACTAATAGAACAAAAAAAGTTCTATATAAATTTCACAAATAAGTAGATGTATTTGAATGTTAAAAATGACAAGAGCATCTTAAATCCACCGTATTTTAGTAAAAAATCACCAAACACCAAATTCAAATTGCACTTTGATCGCGTTTTAAAGTGCAAAATTAAAATTTTTATCTTTGAAATGACTACTAAAAAGTTTTCAGAAATATTTTTTAATGTATTTCACAAAGCAAGTAGATTTCAGTGCTGCGTTTAGCACATTTTTGCGGAATACAAAAATTTGGTCTTTGGTGTTCAGTTATTATTGCACCGAAATTCGTAGAGTTAAAATGATCTTTTAATTTTAAACCATGAAATACATCTAAATTTTTTGCACAATTTATATAAAGCTTTTTTCGCTTTATTGGTTTTTATGTTTTAATTAATCAAAATAGATTCGTTTTCGGTTTATTCGATATTTATCGAAATTTATTTTTTAGGTTTTCAAAAATCCGGACGGAAAATATTGGTTAGTACCAGTCCTGGTTCCATTTAAACGGGACCTTTCGCTTTTTGGCCCATTTAAATAAATCCTATTAAAATGGGATCCCATTTAAATTGAATCCCATTTAAATGGGACCTATTTAAATGGGATCCCATTTAAATGAGACCAAAAGTTAAAAGGTCCCATTGAAATGGGACTAAGGACCATTTAAATGGAATCCCATTTAAATGGACTTATTCAAACGGGATCCCATTTAAATGGGATCAGAAGTTGAATGGTCTCATTTAAATGGGACCTTTGTTTTCAAGCAGTTTGTTCTAAGTGTCTTAGTTTTCCTTTATTATATATTTTCGTTATTATGAAAATCTTTTGGTAAAATTTTTTTTTCAAATATAAAATACCTTAAAATAATGTTTTGTGGTATTTATCTTAAAATAATTCAAAATAAACCGAATTTAATGGTGTACACAGGAGTATATTATTTGGCAACACACTAAGAAATTAAGCTACATACATAGCAGGCGTATATATTTCATATTGTAACTACTGACGATCTCCGGAGCTACGGAGCAACTTCCGGATAATTAAAAAGGTAATAAATATAATAGATGTTACATACCCTAAAAGCAAAAATTTAATTTTTAGATACACAAAATTATACTATCTTGCTAGATTCGTCATAAACACGTGAAAAACGTGATATACTGTTCATCTGACAAGACAATTTCAGAATGTTTTATTTGTTTTTAAATTTTACTTTGTAAAAAAACTCAGTATTTATATGATAAAAAATATGATAAATAATAAGAAGAGCTCAACACAATTAAGCGGCTTACTATTCTTAATGAAACCGTTTGTTTCCGCGAATTTAAATTTCGGTCCGTTCGCAGCTGGAAGGTGGTTGAGGCGGGAAAAATCATCTCCTGTAATCAAATAGGCGTCAATCATTTTTAGATCTCCAAGTCTCATTCTCTAAGTCCCGCCATGACAAGGGCAGATAAATTCGCTGCCAAATTATAATTTTAATGACAAATTATCTTTTCCATCCGTCCACTGGAACTCGCCCCCGGGGTTTTCCTTTATATGTCTGAACAAATGTCAAACAATAAGCTTTCGGTTTTTTTGTTTAATGTAAGGTAACTGACTTAATTTCGGCCACCTTTTTATATTTTTTTGAATAAGTTTTTTCTGGCTTTTTCAATCAAGCCAAAATTTGGCCTAAAAATCAAACAATAGCTATATTTGTTATTCCAGTGCAAAATTTGAATATTTCTGTTACACTTAAAAATCAGTGAAGGTTTAAACTTTTTTTAAAGTGGCCGAAGTTAATGTGCGTGCCATTTATTTCGGCCACCTACAAAAAACTGGCCATAACTATTGCTTAAACGAACAATAAAAAATTCGAAAGGTTGCAAATTTAGGTATTGTTCTTGGTACATATAACTTAATTTTTCCCGTTTGCAAAGTTTAATAGTTATTAGCAAGACTTTAAATAATTATGTCAAAACCTTAAAAAACAAGTTTTAATAACTTGTATTTTTTGTTTAATTTTTATTTTTGGCTTAAAAAACGTCAAAACAAAGTCAAACGAGCAAAAAAATTCTTTATAAATACGGTAGTACAATGATATTTAAAAACAGCAAAAAACGGCAGGTTCTTTCACCTAATTTTTAAGGTGGCCGAAATTAACGGAATCTCAAAATGCGCAGTTAGTTAAACGCATTGCAAAATAATTTTGAAGAAAATATCAAAACATGAAAATTAACAACTTTGAGCCTTAAATAGAAGATATTTTAAGGTTATATATTGCTTCGTTCTAAATTTGATGCTGTTTAAACATAAAGCAAAAATTAAGAAAATCATAAAAAATTCACTTTTTTTATGAAAATGTTGATAATGTAGAATAATAAAAATAAAAAACTTTTGCAAAAACACTTTATTCAACATTAATTCAGTTACTTTTGTGCTAGTTCTTTTGTGTTTTAAAAATAAGCCAATTTTCGAACACCCTAAATTGGTGGCCGAAATTAAGGTGTGGCCGAAATTAAGTCAGTTACCCTAAATTTTAAAATAATTTGCGTTTTCGCTACCAGTTATGTTGAAGTTGAGTAGAAATTGATTTACTTTTAGTGTGTCAATTTGGGATATCGATTTAAAAAATTAAACGTTTTGGCGGCTTAACTATAATTATGTTTAGTTTTAAGTTAAAACAAATTTACAACTTTAGGTGATTTATTATTTTACCTATTAAACATTTTAGAGCGATTGCCTTTATGGCTGTCTTGATCTGGGCATATGAACTAACAGCTAAAAATTAACATTAACATAAAGATAAAATTTCAACTGGCTGGAATCTTAACACGGTAAAGACGGCTCTTGAACCTGCCTCCGGAATACTGGAGGCAGCTAGAAGGTAAAGTGGAGGCAGTTAAACTGCATCGAAGGTAGGTAGGAGAGAGGTGGTCGTGCCTCCTATTTTGAAGCATACACAGGTTAGGCGCATACGCAAGTAGGCCTAGGAGGCAGTTAAAACTGCCGAGGAGGCAGGTAGAAGACAGGGTGGAGGCAGATAGGAGGCAGCAAATTTTCTGATGGAGACAGGTGGGAGGCAGGCAAAAACCATTTTTCCCAATTCATCAACCCATTCTTAATGGGTTAAAAAAATAAGACCTTCTCATACATAGTTTACTACCTTTAAATCTAACCTGTTGATTATTTATTCTATACTAGCTAAACTTTTTATTTGTTCCTCATAACATATATAAAAGACATGCAAATGAACTTATAGATGAAAATAATGGTTTTGTATGCAAATAACGAACTTCAAGCAATTAATTAATTAAAAAAATAAAGACAAATTAATTTAAGCAATATAATTGCTCTGGACCCAAAATGCACAATATTTAAAACATTAATGAATATTCATTGAAACAGTAATACTTAAAGACCCTGTACCAATTCATCACTATGAACAACATTTTCAACCTGCAAATTTTCCCCAAATTTTACCAATTTTTTCTGATAAACCCAAAGAGTTCGGAACGACAGCAGCAGACGCAAGAGTTGTCATCAAAATCAAAATTCATTCGGATATTTAACAAATACACATTAGTCAGTACAAGAAGAATATAAATTATTTTGGAATAGGCTAGGAAATATAAATACAAACAATGAAATCTTAATTTAGTTTTAAAATGTTTTGTTTTGCGCTAGAACTATTATCCTTAATTTTGAAATTATCCATTAAATTTTGACATAAATCATCAACACCCAATCAATAGGTTATCTATAAGTACAAACGTTTTGAAAAGCGCAATATACAAAGACCGAACCGATTGTGATTAACTCTAATTGATTGTACACAAAATTGATTGGCTAATGCAAAAATAACAAAAGGAGGTTTATAGCGATTTTTTTTACGGAACAGAAAGAGACGCAAAGATTGCAAAACCGCAAACGGGGTGTTAAACATTTGCATTTTAAAACAAATCGGGATGTCTGGGGAAAACAAACGCCGTTTAGACTTCATTACCCTTTCGGTCGAATGATCGTTTTGTAGTAGAGGTAAGATAAGGCGAATTTCAATTTATCGTCGGAGACGCTCTCCCGGTGGTAACATTACGGAAAATGGATCAACTGAAGTGCTGATTTGATTAGTTTTAAAAAATTGGTGGATTATTTACCAGGTATTATTTTGAAGAGAAAGCCAAAATATGTTTTAAACGAGGAGAACTCCAGAGTATATAAAGTCTCGCAAGATTATGACTTATTTTTCTGTGGTAAATGGGATGGTTAGTTTTTGTAGCTATTTTCAGCCACTTTTGCGTGATATCATTAGCGAGTTGTTTTACTATTCGACCCCTGGGGATACCGTACTCAACTGGGGTAAATTCGTGTAGTAATTCGTGAGTAAATAAGGATAACCTGTTTGGTGGTTTCATCGTTGCCGCTTAAAAAATATGCGATTTGAAATGACGATAAATTGCAAGCGAGGTTTTTTTTGAAGGTGAAATAAAACTTTCACAACTCCCTAGATATGACGCCATGAGTGCAACCACGCGAAACTGTGGATTTGATTAAAGGTGTAAGTTAAACAAAATCAATATAAGTTTCTCTAACTCTTGGAAGACTGGGAAGTAAAATAAAAAGTGACAGCTACTTAAATCATGTTAAAATAATCAAAAACACTCCAAGTGTTGTATGAGGAATAGTTTTGAACAAAAAAATGAATTGGATTAATTGTGTTTTTTTAAAACAAAATTTTTGTGTGGATAACACTAAAAGAAAGAAATTCAAATTTATCTCTTCCAAAATTAGGATATAATGATTAAAGTGAACTAAAATTTTTGCCCTGAAAAAACTCCATCAAAAGCTTTGTCATCTGATGCCATTGTAGATTTAGGCTCGATGGAGCCAAGGAAAGTTGGAGCTGGAACATGAAGCCTAAACTAGGGAACTTGGAGCCGTGAGTTGGAAACTTGGAGCCAAAAGTAAAAATTGATAAAACGCGTACCTAAGCGTTAACGAAAAAGCCTTAATCTAAGTAAGCCCAAACCAATTTTTCTTAAAGGCTCTAAGTTCCCATTGTTTGGGGCTCTAAGTTCCATAAAAATTTTCGTGGTGCAAGTTCGCTGCTTGTGGCTCTAAAGACCCCGCACCCCATTGTATGCAAAACCAACCGAAAATGTCGAATACTTACAATGATTTTCAAATAAAACAACACCGTGGAACTGTTGTAATTATACTATTTGGTAATAATGCTTAAAAACTGAAAAAAATGCTTATTTTTCTTAAATGCCACTTTATTGTAACTTACGATATTGGTCAGGACAAAAGCCATTAAAGATGGCGAAGAATGTAACTAGAGTTTTAAATCAGATTTTATATTTCCCGTAGAGTTTGATGTGATCAACAGATAGAGCCCTAACTATATACTTAATTTAAGATGTGCCTCAAGGCCACCCTTTGAACCATTTAACGGGTATAACAATCAGAATTTAAATCTATATTATAGACTGCATTCAAAACATAAGGTATGACATTATGTTAGAAATATTATGTGCATATAAACTGAAAACTCGCTGGACAATCTTTCTTATTTACTGTTACGGATTTATCATTTATTTATTTAGTTATTTATCACAACAGGATGTTTTCAATAACTAACTAACTTCATTGTGCGTAAATCTGATCTTTAGTTCGTTGATATAAATTACTTCAAAGTTGTTTTTTTAATTTTTAGTTTCAATAAAAATGCCATAATTTAAATAATTTTGAGATCGTCTTTTCTAAAAGATATTACGTAAGCCATTTTTTATCTGTTCAACACGATAAAAAAATTAATGTGTAAAAGTATCATTTTTCCAAATGACGGGCAATTTTTATGCTTATTTGCGCATATTGAATCCGAGACACCACTGAAACACTTAAATTTAACCTTTTACAATTTTTTTCTTATCTTACTGCAAAAGGTTTTCGGAAAAAAGCACCCGTGGCAAAGGCGAAAAAAAGCACCCGTGCGTAAGACGGAAAAAAAGCACCCGTGGCAAAGGCGAAAAAAAAAGCACCCGTGCGTAAGACGGAAAAAAAGCACCCGAAAGAGCGCGCGAAAAATATTATGCAGCGGTGTTTATTTATAACGTTATCAGTATTGTGTATAAAACTTTTTGCTCGAAGTTTTTAAAGATTTTAACGTTATTATTTTATTAATTTCTGTAATAATGATCTAAAAACTAATAATCTAGACTTTTTTGAAAACGGAGGTCGTTTTACTATAATCTTAGTCGTAGGGGTGGATGGCCCTAACAACTCCGATTTTTTTCATGTGAATTACATGTATTTTATTTATTTATTTATATTTATTTCGTTAAAAAACAGGAAAGCCAACGCCGGTTTGGTAGAATTTATGGATGCCAAATACAGTTACTGAAACACTTTAAAAAGTTCTGCTCTTTCGCAGTTTGCTACGATTTTAACGATTATAATATAATTTGAAAAACTAGCGAATTATAAAATTATTGTCTATCGATTGAAGATTAGATAAAAGCCAAAAGTGTTTTGTCCAATTAATAAATCAAGTTGATCTAATCGAGCGAGTTATTTCGTATCTATTATGTAGCATTGGACAAAAATAATAATTAAAAGAAAAAAATACTAAAACGAAAAGACTATCACTGATATTCATAAAACTTTGGACCGGGTCTGTACCAGTCTGGGTCTGTCTGTTTTGGCGGGAAAACCGAACCGACTCCAAAATCTTTATATCGTCAAATAAATATCAAAAAGACATTTCTGAAACAAAAAAATGTATGTTTGTTTGTTTGTTTTTCGCCTACATAAGAAAGTTTTTAAATGAAACTTGTTAAAAAAATTACGGAACGTATGCCAATGACATTATTTAAATATTAGACCCGGTTCAGTTTTCCCGCCAAAACAAACGAACCCATCCGAATGAACCCACTCAAAAGTTTTATGAATTTCAGTAAATAATTAGAAATATGTTAAAACTAACACCGCCAATATAAACTAAAAGAAGCTGCTAAATCAAAATTACAAATCAAATTAAAAGGTGTGTAAAAAAATGCTCAAATAATTTATACTATTGTGATCGTATATTTAAAGTACGTGGAAATTTAAAGCTAAAACAGATTGCTTGTCAGTTATTAGCATTTACTATCCAGCGCAAAAAACACAATTGATTAAAATCAATTTTATTTGATTTTTTATTTATTTACTTTGCAAATACTTTAAATTTTATGTAAACCAAATGCAAAATTGTCAAAAAAATATTAAACTACATTGTACTAATGCATGCCACTAAATATTTAAGTTAACTTTGATAATAACTTATAATACTTATAATAATACTTATAAATTGTAACAAAATAATTTAATATTTATAACGTTATAAATACCGCCGCTGTGCGATATTTGTAATGCGCTCCTTTCGGGTGCTTTTTTTCCGCCTTGCGCACGGGTGCTTTTTTTCGCCTTTGCCACGGGTGCTTTTTTCCGCCACCTCTGCAAGATACGCTCAACTAAATAGTAATTTATTTTTTCTGTTAGAAATTATTTTAAATAGAATTTAACTTATGAATTAAATCATGAAAATGGTCGGTCTGCTGTTTCCCACAGAATTAAAACTGATCAAAAAATATAAAGCTTTTTGTTGTTGACACGTAGTAATAAATTTTCTTTGCAAATTATTATCAATGATAAAATAAATCTCAGCTATTTCTATAATTTGCAGGATTGATTTAAATTATATTTGTTAAGATGAGGTTTTTTGCATTTTTAGATGGCTAAAAAAATTCGAATTCATGATTTAAGTTAAAAAGGCTATCTTATTATCTTTTAATACTTTAAATTCAAATTAAATGAGTGAAAATCATTTACTTTTTGACGGTTTTTCACTCCTTGCGTGTTACCGAGACCATCCAAAACTCTTCAAAAAAATATTAAATTGTTTTAATTTGAAAAAAAAGTTTATAAAAGGAGACGTATTTTAATGGATTTGTAAAAAAAACTAATAAAATATTGAATTAAAATTACTTAAAATTTAGATTTCAAATTTTATTTTCAAAAAGGATTTTAGCCGCAATAGAAATTTTTAAGTTTAACGTGCGAATAGGGTTGTTTAGCGAGCTGGTTTCCAGCTATTCTTATCAACGCTTTGACTTGATTAGCTATGGTCCAATACTTTTTATATAGTTTCATGCGAGTGGTAATTTCTGAAACCTTAGTATTTTGTTTATAAAAAAATCTGAACTGTCACCGACTAATTCTTTTTACACATTAGTTAAAAGTTTAACCAAACATCGACTGATGTGCTTGCATTTGTCTTATTTTGGATTAAAAAAATGATTTAGAAAGACTCTCAATTTTAATTTGGGTGGAAAACTTAGGTTGTTTTTAAACACTTACTATATAAAAAATAGAATAATCAAATTTCTAGGTAAGGTTATATGCTCACAAAAAACCCAACAAAAAACTAGGTGTAAAAGGTTATTTTAAAATTTTAATTTCAATCTTGTGTAACACATTCATAAATCATTTTTCGCGCCCGAAACAATTGTACAAATTGTGCAGTAGTTAACTGAATCAATGTTAATTTATGCACCAGTAAATTTAAACACAGTGTAAACCTTGAGAAATAGTTTCAACTTGGTGCAATATATTTTTAATTTTGCTTTATTTTCTGTTATTAGCTACACAAATTAACGTTTATAGCTCTGTTATGATTTTCAGTGGTGATTGAAAACTCGTTCAATTTTAAGTGAACGTTGAAACCCAATAAAAAGAATATCCGGCGAAAAAACTGAAAAAAATAAACAAAAAATTCAGATGGGAAAAACGATAAAATCCTTATTATGTACAGTTAAAAAAAATTACTACAAAAAACGTTCAGCAAAGTTAATGTCCGCTCGTGCAAATTTTAAAGATTTTGGGCTCAATACCAAAGTTTGACTGGATTGAATTTTTTTTCTTCGCTGAATAAAAGAAACGCAAACCATGATTAATAATGATAGTTATTATCCAGCTTTACCTGTCAAATCTGGGGATCCTAAAGGCTCGGTGCTTGGTCCTTTTCTTTTTATAATATATATAAATGATATTACAAGTTGTATTAAAGGTTCTTGTGGTCTTAAAATATGTGCGGACAATATTAAGTTCTATAATATTCAAGGTAATGAAGATTGTTCAGAGTTAAAGCTACTCTTTTGAATTTTTCTAGATGGGCCAACGATTGGCAACCAAACATAGCCTTTCAAAAATGTTCTGTTTTGTCATTTGGAAATCAAATCGCGCAAGCTGTTCATATGAGCTAAATAATAAAAAAATTGAAAATGTAACCCAAATTAAAGATCTAGGTATTTTGATTACAAACGACCTAAAATTTCCTAGTCATTGTGCACAAATTGCTGGCGTGGCATCGTTATCGTGCATCCTTGATTTTACGCTGCTTTAAAAGTAAAAATTAATATTTTCTAATTTGGACTTATAAGACTTACGTGCGTCCTTTATTGGAAACGAATAGTTCAGTTTTTAATCCTTATTACGTTAAAGATATAAAAATTCTAGAAAAGTTCAAAAGTATTTTACCAGAATCGTTTTTTCAAAATGACTTAAGTTCATATTTCTAGATTCACTTGAAGTTCGACGCATTAAAACGGATCCTTGCAATAACGTAGACCTGAAATTCGATAAGTTTTTTAAAATAGATAGGGTAACTGACTTAATTTCGGCCACCTTTTTATATTTTTTTGAATAAGTTTTTTCTGGCTTTTTCAATCAAGCCAAAATTTGGCCTAAAAATCAAACAATAGCTATATTTGTTATTCCAGTGGAAAATTTGAACATTTCTGTTACACTTAAAAATCAGTGAAGGTTTAAACTTTTTTTTAAAGTGGCCGAAGTTAATGTGCGTGCCATTTATTTCGGCCACCTACAAAAAACTGGCCATAACTATTGCTTAAACGAACAATAAAAATTTCTAAAGGTTGCAAATTTACCCTTAGGTATTGTTCTTGGTACACATAACTTAATTTTTCCCGTTTGCAAACTTTAATAATTATTAGCAAGACTTTTAATAATTATGTCAAAACCTTAAAAAAACAACTTTTAACAACTTGTATTTTTTGTTCAATTTTTATTTTTGGCTTAAAACTTCAAAACAAAGTCAAACGAGCAAAAAAAATTCTTTATAAATACGGTAGTACAATGATATTTAAAAACACAAAAAACGGAAAGTTCTTTCACCTAAATTTTAAGGTGGCCGAAATTAACGGAATCTTAAAATGCGCAGTTAGTTAAACGCATTGCAAAATGGTTTTGAAGAAAATATCAAAACATGAAAATTAACAACTTTGAACCTTAAATAGAAGATATTTTAAGGTTATATATTGCTTCGTTCTAAATTTTATGCAGTTTAAACACAAAGCAAAAATTAAGGAAATCATAAAAAATTCACTTTTTGTATGAAAATGTTGATAATGTAGAATAATAAAAATAAAAAACTTTTGCAAAAAGACTTTATTCAACATTAATCCAGTTAGTTTTGTGCTAGTTCTTGTTTTAAAAATAAACCAATTTTCTAACACCCTAAATTGGTGGCCGAAATTACGGCGTGGAAAAATCCCAACAGCGAAAGGGATGAAGGTGAATGAGGTATCAGTGGAAAGTTTATACCTTGGGTAATATCGTAGGCTAAAAAAATTCAAAAAACTTTACATGGACACCTTTTTCTGGACAGCTCATTTTCAGCAAAAGAGGGACAATATGGATTTTGGAATTTAAAAATTTTGTGTCTGCATTGGCTAAAACTTATTAGTAAGACTTATTAGTCAATAAAGAACCATAGTATAATATTTTTTAAAAGATCAATATGGACATCTTTATATCGTTGATATATCGTTGGAAAGCTTATAATTCGAAGAATGTCAGGGAGTTTATTTTTAAAAAAACTAACATGGACATCTTTATGCTGGACAACGTATTTTTACCAGAGGGGTAACGTATTTTTACCCTACAGAATTTGAAAGTTGAAAAAAATTTAATGTCCGAATTGACTTTAATTAATTGGCAAGATCTATTGATAAATGGAGATCCACAATATAATGTTAGTTTAAAAATATTAAGACATACATTTTTATGCTGGACAAGTTTTATTTTAACTAAAGAAAAAATGGACGTTGCTCTCCAACCACAAAAAGAATTGGGCTAATTGAGATATCATTGAACAGCTTATAGTTCAGAAAATGTCGTAAGGGGGTTGAAATGAACAAAAAAAATAAACATGGACATATTTGTGCTAAACAACGAGTTTTCACCAAAGGGGGAACCCTCATGGATTCTAAAAGGTAATTTTTGCCTCTAAATGGGCTTTAACTAATTGCTAAGAGTTATCAGTCAATAAAAAGCCAGAATATCATATATTTCGGAAAAAAGAACATGGGCGTGTTTGTACTGGACGATGCATTTTCACTTAAAAGGGAAGGGTTCTTCCTTCCCAACCACAAAGCTAAATGAAATATCATTGCAAAGCTTACAGTCTAGTGTTAGATAGAAGAATATCATAGAAGGATTAAACTTAAAAAATGATCATAGACATCTTTATGCTGGATAACCCTTTGGATGTTGTAAATTTAAAAAAAATATTTTTGAACTAAAAATACATAATTGGCACTGGATATTAGTCGATAAAGACCAACAATAACAGTATAGTTATAATTAATAAGAGGAATTAGACTTTTGAAAAAATAAACATGCACATCTTTATGGTAAACAACCCATTTTCGCCAAATGGGGCCTTAAGATTAAGCAACTCAAAAAAAATTAAGTCTTAGAACAAAAAAAAATATTTGTCAGCCGTATGGCTGACACGGGCGACTTGTCTTTAAAATAATCATTCAGTAATATATATTATTTTTGCTTTTATCAAGTAGTTTAATGTTTATTCTATATAGGGTAACTGACTTAATTTCGGCCACGCCTTAATTTCGGCCACCAATTTAGGGTGTTAGAAAATTGACTTATTTTTAAAACACAAATGAACTAGCACAAAAGTAACTGGATGAATGTTGAATAAAGTGTTTTTGCAAAAGTTTTTTATTTAAGTTATTCTACATTATCAACAATTTTATACAAAAAGTGAATTTTTTGTAAATTTCAGGATTTTTGATTTGTGTTTAAACTGCATCAAATTTAGAACGAAGCACTATACAACCTTAAAATAACTTCTATTTAAAGCTCAAAATTGTTAATTTTCATGTTTTGATATTTTCTTCAAAATCACTTTGCAATGCGTTTAACTAAATGCGCATTTTAAGATTCCGTTAATTTCGGCCACCTTAAAATTCACGTAAAAGAACCTGTTTAACACGATTTGCACCATCATTTGTACGGGTGGGGTTAAATAACACCTAATTTATTAGGTTATATTAAATTATGAATAGCCCGGAAGGAATTTCTCAAAAATAATATAGAAATACGTTAAAAAAGTCAGGTTATTTATTATCTTGGCGGAGGAATGATTCATATGGTAAATATAATAAATATCAATGTCAATGGGGTTTCCCCATCTAACACACCACTTACCACGATATAGAGTACCAATGCTTCAAAAAGCTGTGAAAGTAAATTAAAACACAGTAAAAATGTCAGGTTATTTCCTTTGGCGGAAGGATGCATTCATAAGAAATACGTAGTAAACATCTGTGCGAGCTGGAATAATACAACCCCCAATTGGCTAGGTTGAAGTATCAATAAACCGATATAGGGATTTCTCAAAGATTATTGAAATGCAGAAAAAAAACTCAGGTTATTTTCTTGGCGGAGTAATGCAGTCAGATATGAAACATTAAGGATAGGCAAGGGTTGGTGTGGAATTATACCTCTGCTTAATTTTTGTAACGTCTTGTTTATTCTTTAAGTTGACAATTTTGGTTTTTCTAATTGTTTTTTTTTGTGATTTAGGCGTTTGTTTTTGGTTTTTTTAAAACCTAAAAGGTGGCCGAAATTAAGGCGGATTTTGTTTTTTTGCTGTTTTTGGGTTAAACATATAAAAAAACTTTATGGAATGAAATAAAATTTTTACCATGCTTTCTTTAAAGTTGGTTGGCTGTAACAAAAGCCATTTTATGTTGAAATAGTTTTTTTCACCAAAAAAATTTTCAACAAAAAACACAGGTTATTAAAACTTGTTAAGGTTTTGACATAATTATTTAAAGTCTTGCTAATAACTATTAAAATTCGCGAACAGGAAAAATTAACTTATATGTACCAAAAACAATACCTAAGGGTAAATTTGCAACTTTTAGAAATTTTTATTGTTCGTTTAAGAAATAGTTATGGCCAGTTTTTTGTAGGTGGCCGAAATAAATGGCACGTGCCTTAACTTCGGCCACTTTAAAAAAAAGTTTAAACCTTCACTGAATTTTAAGTGTAACAGAAATATTCAAATTTTGCACTGGAATAACAAATATAGCTATTGTTTGATTTTTAGGCCAAATTTTGGCTTGATTGAAAAAACCAGAAAAAACTTATTAAAAAAAATAAAAAAAGGTGGCCGAAATTAAGTCAGTTACCCTAAGTTTTTAGATAATAAAGAAATAATTGCAATGATTATTTTATTAGCGCAATGGTATTTTATTGTATTTTCACGATGGTCAAAACCCTCATATATAAATGGAAGTTGTTCAGTGCTAAAGATCATCATCACAGAGTTTTTACGTTAAAGAATCAGTTTTAGTCAATTAGCGCCTAGAAAAAAGTTGAAGATTTCTACATTTATTGGAGATCAATTTTTTTTCCAAGCGCTTATAGGGTTTGGGGACTTTAAAGCCGAAGGACTTTAGAGCCGGGACTTTAGAGCTTCTAAAGAGCTTTAGAAAGATTTTTTAAGTCTAAGCCTAAGCAAAACCTAAGCCTAAGCCTAAGCAAAACCTAAGCCTAAGCAAAACCTAAGCCTGAACCTAAGCCTAAGCAAAAGACTGAGCGCCTAACCCCTCCAGCTCTAAAGTCCCGTTACCGCTTATAGGCTTAAGCTCCTCCCACAACCATTCTCACAGAGCAAAACATATATGACGTGATCACAAATACTATATGACATTTTGAGGGTCCTTAAAATCCTAACGTGTTAATATAAAATATTATATTCGCACTAATATTCGTCTAATAAAGAAGTTTACACATTGTTAAACTGAATTATTGATTCAAAGTAAATTAAAAATATCTAGTTGAATAATGTGAACAACAGGTTGTTTAATATTACAAACCTTATCACGTTTTGTGGAAAAAAACTGTTGTTTTTTATAGTATTTTTTATCGATACGAAAAGTTTTGAAAATAAAATGGTGTTTTTGGCGTACCTGCTATAAAGTGATCGCTGAAAGTCTTAATTTTTACATTTTTATTTCTTTTAATTAAAATAAATCTGCACGTTTATACGGTTTCAAAGAATTATTCATCAGATTATTAAGGAAGTATTCAGTTGTTCATGCATTAAAAAACTGGATCCGATACACAAGGTAATTTCTTTAAAAAAATAATTGTCAACAGTAAAAACAGTATAAAGTTTAAACACGTTTAATTTATTAAACATAACACTTAAACTTAAAAGTACAAAATTCTGACAAAGAATAAAAAAACCCAACAAACTATGGTTGCATATATTTTATTATTTAAAAGTAAATTTTAGAAAGTTCAAATGGTAAAATTAAAAAAGTAGATGGTAACTATAATCAAAGACACGTATGAAATAAAGCTAAATTGATCTGTTAGGTTATTTGCATATTGTTTTTGATTTTAACTCTAAAAAAGGGTTCAATTTTCGATTAATTATATGTGTGCCATTTTTTTTAAAAATAATATTATCCGTAGTCAAGAAAAAAATTTAGTAAAAAAAACGTCAAATCTTCTTATAATTGCTTCTTTCTGCCTGAGTTTTGGTGTTTAATTTATAAAGTGAATATAATTACAAATTTATTGTTTTGACATAGTGATTTTGTAAAAATAGTGTAAGTTTACCATCATAAACCAATTTCGACATCAAAAAAAAGGCAACATAGGTCATTGGGAATTTTATGCTTTTACAAATCAATTAAAAATTGGAACTTTTTTAGCAGATTTTGAGAAAAGTTGAAAATGTTTACAATTGTGAATTTTTTTTCATTTTAGGATTTTACTCAATTTCTTATATTGTAGAAAATACAGAGTGTTATAAAATTATTAATTTACACGCCACTTTAATATCTCATGATTTTTTTATCTATTTTAATGTTAATCCTACTAGAGGACATAGGAATAAGTTAAAAGTTCAAAAGTAGAATTGATGCTAGAAAACATTTTTTCTGTAGTAAGATTGTTTCAAAAAGGAACTCTCTATCTGAGCAACAAATATAACCTACTTCATTAAATATTTTTAAAAAAAGACTAGGTCTAGTAGTCCTTTTTAAAGTTTATTCTTAATAAGCCTTAGGATCACATTTATTAAACCAAGTTGTCTGTCGTTTATGTATGTGCACTTAACGAGACTGTGTTCGATTCGCTTTAATGGTATAAAAGTATTTTTTTTTGGTTTCTTAGAAATAAATAAATAAATACCGATAGACCAAAATCTAGTGTACTGCACTGGTTATAAGTTGTTAAATAAGTTTTCTAGTGAATGTACTGTATTTTTTGCGTCCTATGAGTATGGATTTTTTTAAAAAAACTACTTTGCTTGTAAATCTTAACGCATTCGGAATGCTCCTGTGTACAGTAGACCCACTATGAAGCAGTATGTTTAATAAAAAATAACAAATGAAGACAATTTTTGAAATTAAAAAAACACACAGTATATTAACCATATTTTGTTCGAACAAAAATAGAATGTATAAATCTTTTTCTTAACAATTTGAACTTTCCCCACAAATCAATTAAATTTACGTTCAAATCGAAATCAAATCATTGTCTAATTTTCTTGACAATTCTGATCACAAAATTACAAGAAAGGTTCAAAAATCGGTCTACCGTATACCAAAACTCAAACCCCATCTATGAATTTTGAAGAGGGTTCACAAACTAAAACAACAGGACTCCCTTGCTTATAAAAATAAATTTCAATTTTAGGTTAATCCACCTTATTCTGTGAAGGTGTATTTGGCTATGTTACAACTTTTCGCTAACCTAAAAACTTATTTTCGTAAAACTGTATTTTTTCATAACGCCCGCGCAGGGAAAGCACGTTATTTCACTACTATACGTTTTTCATGAAATCTTTTCACACTCATTAAATATTAATTATTAAAAGACATCGATTTATATGTTCTTATAAAATTTGTACTATTGCTTTTTAATTTGGTAATCACAAAAGATAAAAAACTTTAAGAGAATTTTAATAAAAAACAGTTGCAAATAAAAAATTTTCCGCATGTTTTTTCAATAGATTTAAAAAGTATCGGGCAAATATTTATATTTGACAATAAAATAAGTACAAAAACTTATTTAATAAGTTCTCAAAGTCAAAATGATTGTAATTCATATAAAGTCGTTAATTTTATACTTATAAAAACATGTTTTGTTTTTCACATTTTAACCAGGGATCACTCTCTCGCTGGCTTTTACTAATTAAAGTTTGGAGTTTAAATCAAGTAAGGGGTATTTTGTGTTCAAAAAATTATTAGCTTTTAAATTTATTAACCAAAATTTAATTTAGATTGTGCATTTGCTGAAAACTCACGCTTAAGCAGTAGTATTTATTTATTATTTTTTTAACAATTTCATCGGTTTACCTGTAATACAATAGATATATCAAAAATCACAATTTGTATTGATGTTAAATGTTCCGCTTTTCATGAAAATGGATTATTTTCAAGTTTGTTCATGTAAGATATAATTGGTTGATACACCTCTGTGTTGGCCTGAAGAGCCCAAATGAAATCCAAATGAGCAAATTCTGGAACAATGTGCCATCCGACCAATTTTTCAGCTGGGATTTGTTTAGCGAGCCTAAAAAAATACCCCTTTTTGTATGGTGTCCAGAAGTTTCGTCTTTTACAATTCGTCTTTAAACAACTCGTCTTCTGCATCTTATCTTCGGAAAGCTCGTTTTTTAAACATCTCGTCTTCGGAAAACTCGTCCTTTGGATGCGATTTTGTAAACGCATTTTCAAAAGGGCCAGTTTTCGCCCAAACGATAAAGTTTTGTTTAATTTTTAAGTTTCGCTTAGGCTTAGGAAAAAAATAAGGTTTTTGCTCTTTAATTCAAAAAGCACACTATTTACTAAGAAGATAAAATTTTGCTTAATTATTAGGTTTCGCTTAGGTTTAGGTTTGCAGTTTTTCGAAACAAATCATTAAATATAAAAGTTTATATCATGGTAAAATTTAGCTTGATTTTTATGTTTTGCTTAGGCTTAGAAAAAAAAATTTTCGATCCATTGTTTAAAAGTCGCAAAATAAATACAAGAAACTTGTCTTTTAAAAAGTACGTTTACAAAATCGCATCCAGAAGACGAGTTTTCCGAAAAGCAGATTTTTAAAAGACGAGCTTTCCAAAGACGAGTTGTAGAAGACGAGATATTGAAAGACGTAATGTAAAAGACAAAATTTCCGGGAACCTTTTTGTAAACGTAATATTGCTGTAAACCATATGCGAAAATACGAAATTGAATACATTAATCATGATTACATAATTAAAAAAATCAAAGAAGTCAATAAAAAAACCAAATTTGACTTACTGTGTACCATGTAATTTTCAAATTTTTTAAAGTTTTAAACTTAAATCAAACAATTAGATCTTAACTAAAAAAATACGTGACTCTATATTTTTCTCAGCTTCTAACATATTTACTGCCTCTACTAGAACGAACTCCACATAGAACTCCAAACTGTAATATGCTTATAAGAGTGGTTGACTTAGGGCGTTTAGTAACCTTAATAAAGCCGGCCTAATTATGGCCCTCAATGATTTTAATAAAGGCCTTTAAAAATTGATTTTCAAGAAAATAAGAAAAACTGTTCTCGTTTAAAATATCCCGGTAACGACGGGGTGCTCAATTGGGAAAACAACCTTTTACTTGTCTCTTACCTGCCTTCATCGCAAATTTTGCTGCCTCCTACCTGCCTCTTAATTGCCTCCATTTTAAATTTACTTGCCTCGACCGTGCCTCCTACCTGCCTCTTAAGGAAGTTTTAGCTGCTGCCTCCTACCTGTAATCGAGGCAGTATACTTGCCTCCCTCTGATCCTACTTGCTTCCGACCCAGTTTTACCTGCTTCCTACTTGCCTCCACCCTGCGTCATAGCTGCCACCGAGGCAGTTTTACCTGCCTCCTACCTGCCTTTTATCAGTCTCTTATTTGCCCTCGAGGCAGTTTTACCTGCTTCCTACTTGCCTCCAGTTTTTCAGATGCAGGTTCACGAGCCGTCCTTACCAGGATATAAAAGTAAAAGGTAAAATTCCCTGATGATCAGAACGCTGGTATGGAAATGCTGGAAAGTTTTACCCGTATAACTGGTACCATTGCGATTACTCACTTAAAAGTATAAACCACACAAGAGACCAAATTCATCCTGAGGAATATTATTCTTTAACTGAAAAAACACATGGAGAAAATAATTGAAAAAAAAAGACAATCCTACACTCAATCTAAGAAAATAAAAATAACAAACGCCTAATCTTAGTGGAAGCTGCCGAACCAGTACAAAATTATGGTGGGCTTCAAACAGCTGGATAAACAGGTACATTAGCTAATTTTTAAGTTACATTAGCTGGACCAAAAGCTTTTTAATCTATTACTAAGTCCAGATAAATTTTTTGTAGGCATTTGTAGGCATATTTTTTAGCCTCACGGCCAAACGATGCATTTCAGTCATATTACTGAAAAATTAAAGGCTCGAAAAAATCATATTAGCAATGGAAATACAATCGAAACTTTGCAATATGTTTTAAATAAACGTTTTAGTTTTAAAACAATTTTTTTCTGACTCTACCCTTTGTTGAGCTCAGTATGCCGTGACATCTGTGGTGCAAACATTTTCGCCATGACATAAAAAGCACAAATAAATATAAATTCAGTATGTGACTATCAATGGAAACCAACTCAAACTCCAAAAAGACCCAAAAATCCTGGGCGTTACTTTTGATAACCAACTAAGATTCAACAAACACACAGACAACGCAGCAAAAAGAGTTACTAGTCGCAACAACATACTAAGAGCCCTGGCTGGTACCAGCTGGGGACAACAAAAGGAAACTATCCTAACCACATACAAGGCAATCGGACGTCCAATCATAAATTACGCAGCACCTATCTGGTCACCATTCCTTGCCCCCTCAAACTACACCAAACTCCAGACGGCGCAGAATGCTGCACTAAGAACCGCTACAGGATGCTACCTGAAAGCTTGTCCAGACCACCTGCACCAAGAAACCAAATTGCTACCGGTACACATGCACACAGCACTGCTGTCCGCGCAGTTTCTAGCTCAAACCAGAGACCCCCTGCACCCCTGCCACAGGCTCACAACTAACGTTGTGGCCAATCCAACAATGCGCAAATTCCCTCCTCTATCCTCCCTTAACGCTAAATTTGGTGCCACTGTGGACTCTTTCTACAACCCCGACCGCGGCAAACTTGCCAAGGAGGCTGTCGCAGACCTTCACACCTACTTTGTCGCCAAAGCACGATCCAAATTCAAACCCAATCACCTCCTTGGTCACAAACCCTCGGATATCCACCACAGTGAACAACAGCTCTCCCGTGGGGCCAGATGCACCCTGGCCCAGCTCAGATCCGGCCATTGCCTAAAGCTTAACTCCTATCGATCACTGCTTGACAATTCTGTGAAAAACGTGTGCCCTGACTGTGGAAAAAAACCGCACGACGTGCCGCACCTTTTCAATTGCCCTGCAAATCCAACCAACTTACAACTGGAAGATCTTTGGTCCAATCCAAAAGCAGTCAGCAACTTTCTGGATGTGACCTGATCCGGCAATCAACAACAACAACTATGACTTTTTTGGATAGAGTGGACTAATTAAGATTACAAAACTTGAGTCACCTTACCACTGAACATCCACGGGATCGGCGGAGGTGTCCCGACCACCGGAAAATAGAACCACTGGAACCTTCAGCTTCTCAGGAGTGTACAGAGGGGGTGTGGCCTGTAAATATATCGCTGCTAAATATTATTTATCACTGATAATTTAGATTTTTTTGTTTTTTTGGAACCACTAATAAGTGAAAAATAAATTCGTTTTTATGAGTTCTAAACTTAATAAAACGCTAATAAGTTTTGAGAGTTGTTTATAAAAAGATTATAAAACAAGGATTACTTAAAAACAAAGATTACTTGCGCCAGTATTGAATTGAAAAAGATTATAACAACAAAATAGAAAAATAACAACAAGTTAGAAATTGTCTTATATAGTGATGAAAGTAAAAAAATTAGGAAAAAACTTACAGACCAGTAGCGCTTCATGTTTTCTATCAACCCATAATCATACTTTTGAAATTTTCCACTTGCGACATTCTAAATTATCGATAGTTGGCTATCCTTCAATTTTAAAAACACCAAAATGTGTAAACTTTGCGTTAATGGTTTTATAAAATATCAATAAAAGATAATAAGCCATGGCTTCATCTACAAGTACAAACAAAGAAGATTTGTTCTAAAAAATGAAGTTTCAGAATTATAGACACATCGTAGTTAAACCGCTCATCTTTTTATTTTATGTAAGTATAGCCGGCATCCAGTACGTTAACTACTACAAAACCGCAGATCACTGTTTAATTACAGTAAATACCGTTCCGGGTGCCGGATATACTTATATGATGAGCGATTTACTTACGACGCGTCAATATCCGATTTTGTGCTGAGTATTAGCAATAAATAAAGTAATAGTTTTCTCTCAATATAAATATTACTGCTTAGAATGTATAATAATATTGCTTAATAATGTCAACCACTTAATATATCCAAGATCAAAGAAAATAAAAAAAAGTTTAAAATATCCTGTATGAGGATAAGTTATATTTTTTTCACCTGAGCAAAATGGGCAATGTCCATTGATGAGGTTCCAGCTGGGTTGTGACATACAAAAACTGGAATTCGCGTCTTAAAAAAAATCAAAAGAAATTATTAAGAACCAAAAACATACAGACCGTTTGTATTTTTGCGTGGACAATTAATTATGTGTTTTGAAGCAAGTCATAAAAAATTTTTATGCGCTTTTATCTTAGAATTACACAGCAGTCAGCACACAAAACATCACTTGACGGTTCTAAGGGAAAAACGATCAAAATATACTAGTTTTTATGTAAAAAACCTATTATTTTTTCATAATATTAAAAAAATATGTTGTTCAGGAAAATTACTGATTAATTTATACAAATTTTAGCTGAAAATAATATGGGTTTTTATTTAATTATTATTATATTTTTGAAAGTCGTTTTAAAACGCCAGTGTAATAGATGTATTTAAGGCTCATTACATGTGCTTTAATTGTGTAAATACTTCAACAAAATCCTAAATATTACGTTCTTCTTCATCTTGGTTTTTAAAAACTCTTAAATGTTTGGCCAAAAGAGCGATATGCGGGAGCAAAGCGGCAAAAACTAAAAGCGGGGCGTGGCCATTCAATTCCGCATTCAGCAAAGAATATTTTTTTAGATCAGGGGTGGTATGCTGAAGGTTTAATCCGACTTAAAATTAATCTGAGATTAGCGATTGTCGACACACAGTAAACATACCAACAGTATTGATTGAATAATCTAAGTTAACGGAGTTAATAGACTTAATCTCATATTAAATCATCATTAATCCGAGATTAGCGGAAAAAACCCGCAAATTTTTAATCCACCTCCGGAGGTGGTTTAAAAATTGCATAAATTAACAATTTAATCTCGAGTTAGTGGCGATTTAATCTGAGATTAAACCTAATCTCAGATTAAATTCGTTAAATTAGATTATTTAATCGATAATGCTAGTATGTTTACTGTGTGTCGACAATCGCTAATCTCAAATTAACTTTAAGTCGGATTAAACCTTCAGCATACGACCCCACGGTCCTATGCTGAAGGTTTAATCCGACTTAAAGTTAATCTGAGATTAGCGATTGTCGACACACAGTAAACATACTAGCAGTATCGATTAGATAATCTAGTTTAACGAATTTAATCTGAGATTAGGTTTAATCTCAAATTAAATCGTCACTAACTCGAGATTAAATTATTAATTTATGCAAATTTTTAAACCACCTCTGGAGGTGGATTAAAAATTTGCGGGTTTTTCCCGCTAATCTCGGATTAGTGGCGATTTAATCTGAGATTAAGTCTATTAACTCCGTTAACCTAGATTATTCAATCAATACTGTTAGTATGTTTACTGTGTGTCGACAATCGCTAATCTCAGATTAATTTTAAGTCAGATTAAACCTTCAGCATACCACCCCAGGGGTGGTATGCTGAAGGTTTAATCCGACTTAAAATTAATCTGAGATTAGCGATTGTCGACACACAGTAAACACACTAACAGTATTGATTGAATAATCTAGGTTAACGAAGTTAATGGACTTAATCTCAGATTAAATCATCATTAATCCGAAATTAGCAGCAAAAACCCGCAAATTTTTAATCCACCTCCCGAGGTGGTTTAAAAATTAGCATAAATTAACAATTTAATCTTGAGTTAGTAACGATTTAATCTGAGGTTAAACCTAATCTCAGATTAAATTAAACTAGATTATCTAATCGATACTGCTAGTATGTTTACTGCGTGTCAACAATCGCTAATTTCAGATTAACTTTAAGTTGGATTAATCCTTCAGCATACGACCCCACAGCTCATTGACTGAAAATGATTCAATAACGTCATAAATCTGTTGAAACTTTTAACACTAAGTAACTTTCGTTGAAATAGGACGTGTTTGACCAACGTGAAAGACATAACTTATGAACACAATCATCAAGATATGAGAGTTACAGTAGTTTCAACCATTATATGTTATTAATTAAAATAAAAATTGTTGATTTTCTTATAAAAAACTCTTTATGATTTTTACTTACTGTATTATTTTGTTTTCTGTATATGTAATTAGTGTTAGCAAGATTTAAACATTTTATGACTTGTCTGTGTCTCATAATATTTATTATAAAAACGTCTTTGTTTAAGTAAAAATGTTAAAAACAAATTTAATCAATTTACTTTAAAATAGTTATTCATAAATTAATATTTTATGCTATAACCTATCTATTTTACCTTATTGAGATTTCTAACATCGGGACCTAATGCTAGGAAAGTGAGATCGTTGCAAAGAAACTTCCACTCTGGATTTATTGTGGCACATACGTATTTAGCCATCTGATTTAGGAGACCGCTACTGGGAAAAAATTGGTCTTGTCCCATCATCTGAGCCAGCCACTAAAACACAATCAATAGAACCTAAAACTAAGGGAACTTGGAGCCAAACTTGAAAACTTGGAACTGAAAGTGTAAAGTCGCTAAGCTTGTATCTAAGATTAGGACTAAGCTTAAGCCTAAGTACAACAATTTTTTATTTAGGACTTTAAGTTGACAATATATTCCTATAGGACTCTAACTTTCCTTCTTGCGGCTGGTTTACAGCAAAATAAAAAATAATTTGTATCTCATGTCTCTGTAAGGTATGTAAAAATAGGAGCAATATTTTAATGAAGCAAATTTAGGGCCTCTAAAAATTAATCAATATCAATTACTTTACTAATGTTTTAATTACAAAAATATTTCTATTGATTAGCTAAACAAATTTGGAATGAATTTTGTTAGATCAGTCTTTAAATTTTAAGTATTTTTACAAGAAAAACATTAATAAAACTTATGGGGTTTTAAAAGGAATTTCAAAGAAAAAAATTTCCAAAAATTATTTATATTAATTTAACACCATTGTTCGCAATGCTAATATTTTAGTGATTATTTCTAATGACTGTAATGTTTCATCGAAAAACCAAAATTTATTCAGCATAAACTGAAAGTTAAAACAAGTCAATATATCATCGTATCATTGTACAATGTATCATCGTGCAGCAATTTTCTTTTATAGGTTTAAGCCAAAGAAACTAAGAAAACTATAATTTTTTAAAAATATTTTATTTTTTAATTTTTGTACCCTTATGACTACAGTAAAAAAAGCCTATTCAAAACTACTCTAATGCACAATGAAAATTTCTTTTTTTCGGAACTGGGTCTAAATGTTTAAAAACATGTCAATACCTGAATTTGATTGGCATATGGTGCAATTACTTTTAGTGAACTGTTTATGTGTCCAACTTCTGCAACTGGAGCGAGTGCAAAAAACATTTTGATCTAAAATATTTTATTTCTCTAAGGTTTAAAAGTATAGGGACAACTAAGTGGATGGATACAGTAGCGGAAAAATTAAAATATTTTTTTAATTTTAACCTTTTAATGTTTTCACGTTTACTTAACTAATAGACAAAGTAACGAAAAAATATTAGGTTAAATCGATGAACCCTAGCAATAAAACCAATGAGGACTGGTGTGGTAACACCACTATTTGTAGGCGTATTGTTGATATCATCAGAAACTGTGTATTGCTATTTTATTTGCTTCTAGCAGTCCTGTATATAAAGTTTCAAGCACAATCCATTCTTTATTCAAAGTGTCCAAAACCAAAATACTGATTTTGGGTGACCAAAGGGTTTTGTTTGATGTTTATAGTTTCGGTAAAAATACCATAAATACAAAAAATTTGTAAAAACAGTTTTAGATCATCGATTATGTAATTGCAAACTCTCGCTTTTTCCTTTTAAAAACATAAAAAACATAAAAAGGCTTAATTATTATTGTGAAAATTGTTTGTTTTTGAGAATTTTTTGGTTTAGGTATCTTACGATGTTTAGTGAATTATTAATCAACATGGATAATTACTACACGAGTTTATTTAATTTTTTGGGATTTTTTCCATTTCAAATCCGCAGAATAGATTCCGCGCCAGTGCTGCTCTGTGTCTGTCCACATCCAGTCACCGTCCGTTGCCAAGTTTAATACTCAGCAACGGTGGCGCGAAATACCTTCAACAGATTCGCAGCGCATTTTAAACGAAGAATCTTAAGATTTAAAACCTGGTTGAATATTATTAGTAACATTTGAAGAGGACTTGTGTCCCTATATCATGCGTGTGTCGGCGTCTTTAATTGTGGTGTGTGTAGGTTATGTGTGCGTAAAGTTTGTTCATTCTTAATTTGTTACAAATTTTTTTTGGGTTGCCCATGATGTTTTGTGGATATACGAATGCGTTTACAATTCAATACAGCTACAATAATACATTGTTTGTATGCGTGGATCTGATATGCCTCTCCAAGTTTGAGATCAAAAGTCAACCCAAAAAAACTGTGATATTTTGAGCTGGAGTTAAAACCTTAGTTTTGCA
>JASAMX010009153.1:2500-20115 GCA_030248175.1 Microlaimidae sp. YZB2_3 | reverse complement strand
CTAAAATACTTTTTAGAAAGCTTATTAAATAAATACACGCAGAAATAACTAAAGAACTTTAAATGGTTTTATATATGTTTTTATTGTCCATTATTTCTAAAATTCTTAATAATGAAATTTAGTTTGTAATTTATTTATATTTTTACTGATTTTAATTAATTCTAGCGTGAGTAGGGATAATAAATGAAAAAGTCATTCCAAAGTTTAGTTATTTATGGCAAATTAAATTAAATCTAGTGCTATTGAGATCAAGTACGGTGGTTTGTTTTTTAAAGTTATATGTGAATTCTTATATTTTGAAAATTTTTTCTTAATACACTAAAAAATTTCAAATTCTACGTCTATCGCGTTTGAATTCAGTATGGACCAATTCAGCATATGAAAATTCGGGTCGGCGGTCCCGCCACGAAACAATATTTTTCTCAGCTTCAATTCAGAGTTTTTCAATTTCAAATCATTGTATATTTGAGACTTAAAATACTACAAATAAATAAAAACATCTATTTTTAAAATTTTGGCTTTATACATTAAATTAAAAGCATTACAAAAAAAATTCCTTCTCCGATTAAGCCAACAACAACCTTAGTTACACAAAATATACCTTAAAACAATAGTTCAAATAGTTTAATAGTTAAAATAATACTTCAAATTGTTTTAATATTGTTTTTAAAATTCCAGTTTCTAAGACGATTTGGTATAAATTATTTATTTCACAACAAATTTTGATTTGGCGACGGGAACGATGATCCCAATTTTGTTATGCTAAGGTATGGTCTACAGTTTGCGGTTTTAGGATTTACTTTTTACAGTACCTAATAGACACTCTGTTGATTTTGATGCTAGCCTTCCAGTCCTTTTGGCGATCCTTGTTGGAAAAAATGGTGAACTCCTTTGGCGTGTAAAGCATTTTATCGTATTCAATGCACTGGATATGTATACCTGGACACGTGAATTTGTCCAGGTGTAGTTTCCCATTCAGATTCCCGCAGGTAACTGTAACTGTCGTGGAGCAGGGAGGCGCTTCCGGTCGTTTTTCATCTTTGAGTCCATCTGAAACCAAAAATTCAAAAAACCAAATAAATGTCAAAGATAGATTATAATCATTATGGTAAGTAAGATTTCCAAATCTGCCTTCCGGCACCAGGAAGAATGATACTGGTCTTGGAGAAAGAGAAGCAGATAGGAATGAACAACATTATTGATAGCTACAAATATAGATGGTAACAGCAAATATATTTTAAATAATACTTATAGAAAAATATATGACTTCATTGATTGATTAGATTACTGCCCAAATCAGGGTGTGTACTAGACTAGTTAGGACACTCCAGTGTTTTAGAACCTTTATTCTAAAAGAGTGCTTCATTTAGAACGGGGGATGGTCTTAATGGCCCTAATTAATGCGGTTCTTAAATATAAGTATTATTTTTGGTGCCTTTAAATAGGGCCTTCAGAAAACAATCAATTTTCAAAAAAAAAGCACTTTCGTTATATAGTTTGTAAAAAAAGCGTTCGGAAACAACCAGCTTTGCAGGCACTAAAATTAAGTTAGAAACCAGGTAAGAGGCAGTGAAAGGAAGAAGGATACCAAGAGCAGACGAAACTTATTACCTATCAGGTAAATTAAGTAACCGAAAAATGCATTGCTTTATTAATATAAACAAATTAGGAAGGAGTAGAAGAAGTTGTTATTGTTTTATATTGTTATTAATATAAATTCTGTTTATAGATTGTAAGTTATTCATAAAAAAATTCTTACGCAGAAATACTTTTTGATGAATATGCTTTTTAAAGACAAAAGAAACGAAATACATGTTATTTAAATAGAAATGTGAGTAAGTAGGAAGAGCGGAAAACAGAAGCTATTTTTTAAAAGGCTTCATTACAGCAACATTTTATCTTGCAAACCAAAAAGTTTTGTAAAGCCTGGTTCATGCTTCATTCATCCAAAGTCTCAAAAAGAAAAAACCAATAACTCCGATTTAAAGCGTTTTTAAATCGTTTTTTGTAATTTTTGCATTTTAATCTATGAAAGGAGTATACAAAATTATTAAAATTAAAAAAACCTCTCAAATTGCCCAAAATCGAACCTTTTGTTTTTTCCTTTGGGCACTTTGGATTTTTATGTCCCGACTCCCGGGCTTTCTGTTTTCACAGGTTTTGTTTGGTTTACTCACCCGCGGAAGGGCTCACTGAGTCCTGAGTGGTCCCGTCCTCCAAGTGCAGTGTACTGGGACTTTCTGCAGAACCGGTGGAATGGGCCGGTTTCTCCGCCGCACTCGCGTTCATCAACACCTCTATGGCAGAGATGGACGCCCGTTCAATTTCCTCCACGTTAGGCGGCTGTTGAGGACTACTGGAGCCTAAAACTACAATGATATAGCTCAAGAATATAATGTTGCTGCATTATTACAGCACAATGCGGCTTTTTTTGGTCATGTTGGAGACCACTACTAAACAGCAAAACCTGCTCTTATAGGAAACTGTCGACGCGGCGCGGGCAGGAAAGTCACAAAAAATATCCTGGAGTAAATATCCTCAGGCAGTTTAGAACGAAAGCTACTGAACTGCCTTAGAACCACAAAAAGGAAGTGTATTAGCCTTCTATTTTAAAGTTATGAACATTTTAGAAGGCAGCTTCTAAAGTATGGAATTTTAGGAAGCGACTAAATCTGCTTCAAACGCATGTAAGAGACACAAAAACCTGTCTCAAAGGCGACAAGCAAATGTAGTTGCGACTGTTTGTCTTAATCGGTAAGGGGTCTTTAAAGTCGTGAGTAAAGGCTGGTTCATACTTATGACAAAACGTCCTTTGGACTAAGTCCAAAGGACAATTTTAAAAAAGCCAAAACGTCCTTTGGACTTTTTCTTTTGGACGAAGTATGCATGCTACTTAAAATTTGTCCTTTGGACAAAGTCTAAAAGACAAAATCCAAAAAGAAAAGTCCAAAGGACAAAAAGTATGATCACGTTGTCCTTTGGATTTTGTCCTTTGTCCTTTGGACAAAGTCCTAAGGACGTTTTTACGCTGTATTTGTCCTTTGGACTTTGTCCAAAGGACGTTTTGTCATAAGTGAACCAGCCTTAAGGGAATTTTTACGTGGGAGTCGAAAATCTATTACAATTTAATAGCCATAAATAAAAAAAGCCGCAAATAAAAACTTAACAATATTTAGTTTTAGCATTAAACTAACTTTAGATTTTAATTTTAATGGCATAGTGATTTTAAGTTCCAGCTTCCTTTTTTATGACAAAAAATCTCTTATTAATAAAGTCGAGGTTGAGGCGCAGTGGCAGAACTCACGTCTTGCATACTAAAGGTCCCTGGATCGAGTTCCAACTGAGACAAGCTACATTGTGATAATGTTACTGTTCTGCTTTGTTATCCTAGGATTAGCTGATTAGCTGTTTTCGTTCTTTCTGTTTTTATTTAAATTTGTTGTAGTTGTGGTTATGTTAGGCTAAGGTGTTCTCTCTTTGGCACTGTCAATGTTGTGCACCTTATAAGAACACTAAGGGTTATAATAGGCGGTGTGGTAGAGGCATATTATCTATCCATCTATCTATAATATTTGTTAATATTATTAGAATTAGTATATGGTTCAACCATAACTAGTTATTCAGCACTAGTTGTCCAACCATAATGGTTGGACAACTAGTGCTGAATAACATCGGCCTTTCTTATCCTGCTTTATGCAAAATAAATAAACTTTTAAATTATCTACCTGAAGACGCTGATTTATCATCGTGAAGCGAGGTTGCGCCACCTTCGTCTTCCACCAAGGCCACAAAATCAGATGCACTGGTTTCTTCCCCTTCTTCTCTCATTTTCCCTGAGATATCTATAAAAAAAAATTTGCAATAAATGAAGAGAAAAAAAATTAACTTTGCTCGATTCCTTACAAAAACATACTAACTTTTAAAGTTTTAAGCCTGGTTCATACTTCGCCTAAAGACAAAACCAAAAACTTTGATTCTGGGTGATTTATATATTTTTTTAAAATTTTACTATTTTTGGCAATTCTACCTAAAAAAATATTAAGTTTTTAGAATTTAAAAAACTTTTAGATTGTCCAAAATTAAACTTTTGGTATTGGTCGTTTTGACACTTTGAACGAATCATGTGTTGGCCTTTAATATAATTTAAAATTTGAATGTTATTTTAATTGTACTAAAACAATATAAGTCCAATTCATTATGAAAAAATATTTCTTGAAAAATATGACCGATTTGACTCTGAGCCGAACCAATAATGTATATGCTACAAAAATATTAACAATCAATATCATGCTCCAGAACGCATTCTATTTCAAAGGGAAGGAGTAGGAGCTCCGAAGCTTTGCTCCTTAAATGGACGATTTCAAGTTTAGCTGAGCCTGAAATATGTTTTATGTTATTTTATTTGCATTTTTTAGGACGTTTTTACTGTTGTTAATAAGCTTTGGGAAAAAAGTAGTTTATTTTTTAGAAAAATATTTTGACAAAATAATTTATTGTTTTTTTCTTTGGTTTCATAAAAGTAGTTCAAAATTAGCGCAGAGCTCCGAGGATGCCGATTTGCTCTGATTATCCGGGGAGCTACGTGGAACATCATGAATATCTATGCAAACTTAAAAGAAACAGAAACGTTTTTTTGCAGCAAGATATTTTCTTTTAGTGAGTATTGGGAATCGATTATGTTTAGCAAAAAAAACTGCGCCTACCGACAGACAAAAAAAACAAATATTAATAAATGAAATTGAAATGAAATTAATAAAAAAACGGATATGAAGGTTTACGTCACGGCGGCTGTTTATAAGTAGATTGGCATTGAAATAAAATAGAATGCACTAACTCAAGCCAAATTAATTTATTAGCCATAAACAGTTTTAGAGCCTATTGAAACAAATTTTAAATCTTCTCAAAATAAAAACTAGCCTTGAAACATGCTCTAAGAATAGAGCAAGAAAAAGGAATGATTTTTCCCTGGGCGTATGTTTGGACAAAAAAGATGTGAACATTAGTCTGAGATGGACATTATGTGGACAATAAGAATTTTGCATTTGGTTTGGACAGCTGGTCACTGAATAAAAATTTCTACTTTATGATAATGATTTGTTTATAAATTGATCTAATCACACAGCACTTTTACACTTTTTTAGTATGATAAAATTTCAATTGAAAAAATCATACTCACAGCAATCTTTGACAAGCGCGAAATCGCTACTTTTTTAATTAAAAGGTTATATTTGTATTTGTAAGAAACAACTACAAATTTGAAAAAGTGGCGATTTCGCGCTTGTCAAAGATTGCTGTGAGTATGATTTTTTCAATTGACATTTTATCAAATTAAAAAAAATGCAACAGTGCTGTGTGATTAGATCAATGTATAAACAAATCATTATCATATGGTAGAAATTTTTTTTCGGTGAGCAGCTGCCCAAACCTAATGCAAAATTCTTATTGTCCACATAATGTCCATCTCAGATTAGTCCACATCTTTTTTGTCTAAACATACACCCAGGGAAAAATTGCCCCTTTTTCCTGCTCTATTCTTAGAGCATTTTTCAAGGCTAGTCTACCACTTTTTTCGAATTATATTATAGGCAAATAAAATCTAGCTGACCGCGATATTTGCAGTATTGAATCGACTATTTACCAACAAAAACATTCAAAATTTTTCACTAAAGCGGATTAATAACAAAGATTAAAAACTGTATTTTAATAATTATTCATCAAATTATTTAATTTAAAACCTAAATGCAAATTTTTTAAGGGCTAAATTCGGTTAATTTTTGTATATTTTGTGAAAAGGTGGAATTAAAAAAAAATTCTGCGTTCTTATTTGTTTAAAAAAACAAAACGTCATTACCGCACAATTTTAATTGGTCCCCTCATGTCTGCATTCTAATTTTCAGCGTCAGCCAGATATAATTCAACCATAAAAAATAGCCGAATAAACCATAATTTTAGCTGCGCAATGACATATGTTTATAATCATTCCGTTGCCGAGATATACTTTTTTAACAGTTTGAATATTATCAATAGAACACATATTATTTATGAATAAAAAGTAGTTCCTAAGAATTATTGCGCAATTTTGTACGATTTTCAAAAAACCCATGTTTTTTTTGATCAATCAGTAACAAGGGAGGAGTACTGGTTTTAAGATATAAGCGTTTAAAAAATAATATATAAATAATAAGGAAAAAAAGAACATAGTACTAAATTTACCCACGTTCTTTAATTAAAAGTAGTTCCTAAGAATTATTGCGCAATTTTTTACGATTTTAAAAGAACCCATGTTTTTTTGATCAATCAGTAACAAGGGAGGAATACTGGTTTTAAGATATAAGCGTTTAAAAAATAATAAATAAATAATAAGGAAAAAAAAGAACATAGTACTAAATTTACCCACGTTCTTTAATTATAGTTTGCGCGATTCCGTTGGGCTTAGTCTCGGTGTAGCGCTCCCGCGCCAACGATAATTCATTTATAATAAAAATAAAAAATAATAAGAAGAAAAAAGTGAATTTAAATTACAAAATTTACTCACGGTGTTCAATTATAGTTAGCGCGGTGCAGTGGCGCTCCAGACCAAGTTTATCTACGTTCCTAAATATAGTTGGCGCGATGGAGTGCTCCAATAATTGCAATTATAATTTTTAAAATAAAAATAATAAGAAAAAGAAGATGATGAAGATAAATTACACAATTTACCCACGTTCTCTAAGTATAGTTGGCGCGGTGCCGTGGGCTAAATCGCAGTGTGGAACACCCGCACCACCGATAATTGGAAATATTTTTTGAAGTATAAATAATAATAAGAAGAAAAAGATGATAAACATGAATTACAAAATTTACCAGGTGCTCTAGTTATAGTTGTCGAAGTGTTATGGAGCTAAATCGCAGTGGGCGCTCCCGCGCCACCTATGATTGCAATTATTTTTTTGGAATAAGAAAATTAAAAGACGAAGATGATGAACATAAATTACAAATTTTATCCAAATTATCTGAATATAGCTGGTGCGGTACTGCAAGGTTCAATCGCAGCGTGAACGATGAAAGAATATTGATTTTAAGATAATGAGTTTTTAAATTATAATATATAGAAGAAGATGAACATAAAGTAAAAAAAAATTGCTAATATTCTCTAATTATAGTGTGCACGGTGCTGTGGGGCTAAACCGCCGCGAGGCGTTCCCGCGCTACCGATGCTTTTATTATTTTTTTTATAAAACTTTGAATTAATTTTGTCATCAGGAATGCAAGAATTAAAATAAGTACTTTGTTATTTTCCCCGTTTTCCGCGCGGTTGAAGTAGATGGCGCTGGGAACTGGTTCGGTTTCCACCACCAATTAAAACTGGTCTTCTGCTTTTTTGTGCGGTTTCTATGAGGTGCTGTTCGTTGTCTGTTCGGTACAATCCTTATTGTTGCCAAAAGGCTGTGATTGTGCGGTTGGAAGTTTTTATTTGTCTATTTTTTCAATTTTTTATTTTGATCAATAAATCGATAACAAGGACCTAAATGAAAAAAGTGCTTCTTAAGAAAGTTGCGTAATTCTTTCTTCTTTCCAATGAACCTATGTTTATTTTTGATAAATCAGTAACGAATAAGGAATATCGCTTTTAAGGATTATAAGGAATAATAATAATAATAAGAAGAAGAAGAAGGTTCTGAATTTCAAAATTTATCAACGTTCTCTAATAATGGTTGGTGCGGCGTCACGGGGCTAAATCGCCCCGTGGCGCTCCCGCGCCACCCACGAAATCTATTTGGGTATAAAAATTTTAACAAAAAATTTGACAAAAACAGTCCGCCAATTATAAAAATCACAATTGAATACAACTATATATCAAATTTAATAGCAATTTTTGTTAATATCCACCTTTGAAATCTAATTAAAAGTTAAATCATATTTAAGCATAGACAGCGTATTTTAACCTCTAAGGTCGATTTTGAAGCGAAGTAGGAATTGACACTAAAGGTGTTCTTAACGTCCGTTATCAAACTACGAAAAATAAAAAAAAACATGAAACATTTATGCATGCACTGAAAAAAAGGTAATCCACATTCTCAATCAAAGAATAATTATTATATACAAAATTTATCACGTCCTATATATAAAATTTTTAAATTTATATATAATCTCGCGAAGTTGTTCTATAAATTTATCCTTTTGTTACCTAGGTATGTTTAAATATTTTAGTAAAAATTATATTTACAAGTAGCCCGTGTCAGCCATACGGCTGACAATAAATTTTTTTCGCATTTTTTATATTCATTTACTATTTTTCTTTTCAAAATTCAACCCTTTTATGCCGTTCCCGTGATTGTAAGCTTTACAGTGATACCTCAGTTACCCAATCTAATTTTAGTTGGGGAAAAGGGTCTTTCCCTCTTTTGGTGAAAATATGTTGTCCAGCATAGATGTCCGTGTTAATTGTTTCTTAATTTCAACCACCTTATGATGCTCCCTGAACTATAAGGTTTCCCATAATATCTCATTTATCCTAATTTTTTCCTGTGGTTGGGGAGGAAGGTTCTTCCATCTTTGATAAAAATATGTTGTCCAATATAAAGATGACCATGTTATTTTTTAAAAATTTTAACCCATTTATGACATTCTCCAGACTGTAAGCTTTGCAATGATACCTCATTTAACCCAATGCGTTTTGTGGTTGAGGAGAAGGGTCCTCCCTTTTGATGAAAATGTGTTGTCCAGCATAAATTTATTTTTTTGAAAAATTCAATCCTTTTATGACATTTCTTAAAATTCAAGCTTTGCAATAATATCTTATTTAGCCCAATCCTTTTTGCGGTTAAGGAAAAAGGTCATTCCTCCTTTAACTAAAAAAACGTTGTCCAGCATAAACATGTCCATGTTCATTTTTTCAAAAACATGATATTCTGGCTTCACATTAGCGAATTACTCATACCAATAAGTTTGAACCAATTTGAAGATTAATTTTTTTTCAACTTTTAAAGTCCATAGGGTCCTGTTTTTGTGAAAATGTGTTATTCAACCAAAAGATGTCCACGCATTTTTTTTAATTTCATTTAATCCCTTTATGACATTCCCCTGTCTGCAAGCTTTGCAATGATATCTCATTTATCCCAATCCTTTTGCTGGTTGGGGAGGAAGGTCGTTCCTCTTTTTAGTAAAAAAACGTTGTCCAGCATTAAATTGTCCATGTTAATCTTATCAAAAACCATGACATTTTGGTTTTACATTGGATAATTACTCTTATCAATAAGTTTGAGCCAATTCAAAGACAAAAAATGTTCACTTTTTTTTTAAAAACCATTGGTTTCCTCTTTTTGTGAAAATGTTTTGTCCAGGATAAAGATGCCCATCCAATTTTTTTTCTAAATTTCAGCCTTTTTATGACATTCTCCGGATCGTAAGCTTTGCAATGATATCTCATTTAGCCCAATCCCTTTTGTGGTTGGTGAGCAAGGTAATTCCTTTTTTAATGAAGAAACGTTGTCCAGTATAAAGATGTCCATGTTCAATTTTCAAAAAAAACCATTATATTCTGGCTTTACATTACCTAATTACTCTTTCCAATAAGTTTGAGCCAATTCTGAGTCAAAAAATTTTTTTAGTTCCAAAATCCATAGGGTCCCCTCTTTGGTGAAAACACGTTGTCCAGTATAAAGATGTCCACGTAAGTTGTTTCCAAATTTCAACCCCCTTACGACATTTCCTGAAGTATAAGCTTTCCAACGATACCTTATTCACCTTAATCCTTTGGGTGGTTAGGGAGGAGTTAGGGAACACACAGACAGACAGACAGACACACACACACACACACACGCACGCACGCACGCACGCACGCACGCACGCACGCACGCACGCACGCACGCACGCACGCACGCACGCACGCACGCACGCACGCACGCACGCACGCACGCACGCACGCACGCACGCACGCACGCACGCACGCACACACACACACACACACACACACACACACACACACACACACACACACACACACACACACACACACACACACACACACACACACACACAAACACACACACACAAACACACACACACACACACAGACACAGACATTACGTCTATTTATATATAGATTTCAAATAAAGTACAAAACTTGCAGTTTTTATGCGCTGCTTGTAAAAAACATTTATAAAGGGTCCGTTGCTCTGCTTTTACATATCTTCTTTTGCATATCCTTCTTGTTTTGAAACGCATTATCAAATGAAATCAATGAAACACCTGTTATAAAACTTATTGCGATTGAATTCGGGCTCTGTATTTATCTTTTTAAGCATTGAAAGCCCAGTGGTGTAATGCGCTAAAACAATAACTACAAAGAAATAGTTTGACCCCTCAGTCGGAACGTTTTTGCAAAATTCTTGTTTTAAAAATTTATTTTGACTCTTTTTGATTTTAATAAACCTACGAAGCGGTAAAAAACTAAAAAAACCCCAAAAACTGCTTTTGCTTTTGCAATATATAAAAAGTAATTAAGAAATTTTGAAGACAAGGGGTCGAGATTTGAAACCAATAAATATTTAAAATATTTTAAACCGTACAATGTACTAGTCGCTCACTGTTTCTCAATTTTCCCTCTACATATGATTGGCGCTAGTAGTTATTGTACCCTCTTCTTAACACTAAAAAACCCTTATTCCGAACTAGTCCATAGATTCAAAAAAAAAACATTTGTACCAGTGGCGTGCCCAGGATTTCATTTCGGGGGAGGGGGCGGTCTGAGGGGGGGGGGGGGGTACATACTAACCCTGACGGGGGGTCTGGGGGGCGAGAGCCCCCAGCGGGGGCAAGGGGCAGAGCCCCTTGTCAGAGGGGTCCGGGGGGCAGAATGCCCTCCCCCCCCGGGGAAATAATTTTTTAATTAAGGCGCTAAAATACACTAAAAATTTTAATTCCAGATGAGAATTAAAACAAAATTTAAGATTTTTTTATTCCTATTCATTTAAAACATGTGTTTAAAACGTTAATAAAAGGTTAATAGTGTTTATAGTAGTTTTATTTAATATGTATGCCTTAACTATTAAGCGGCAAAATCGATTTGAAATTGAAAATTGAGATAAATTGTCAATTTAAACTACCCGCGAAGCGGGGAAAATTTGGTTTTTTGACAATTAATATGCTTTTGGAAGGCATCAGGAAAGTTTCTGTATTAATATTTAGGAAAAAAAATTTTTTCTCCCAAAATTCAAAAAAACGTAAGGGTCCCTCCTTACGAAAAAAATCCGGCTTCGCCGAATTTTGGGGGGGGGGGGGGCGGCCGCTCCCCCCCCCCCCCCCACCCCCCCTTGCCCCCCCCTTGGGCACGCCACTGATTTGTACACAGCATTTTTTTTCTGTTTTTCGCCATTCAGTCTTTCGTTCAAACTTTGATTGTTTTAAAATAGTATAATACTTTATAAATACAATAATTTTAAAAAACCTATGAAGGTATATGTTTCGCATTGCTCGTCGTTTAATACTAACGCTGTGCAGACTTTTTGAAGAGACTTTCATTAAGATTATTTATAATACATAGAAAATAATTATATATCAGACAATTTCGCGACTTGAGATAAGAAAGCTTCAAAAAATTTAAAAAAAAACTATTTTTAGTACTATTTTTATTGCGCTAGGTAAATAATTAAGATGTACCTATATTTCTGAGAAATTATATTTTGGGAGCTTTGCCAGCTCATAAATAAATAGAAAATAAATAAATTTTTAGCAAATTGCACTAAATAACTAATACAAACTTCGAAATTTGTTCAGACTTTTTTAAAATGTAAAAACGTGTAATATTGAAAGCTGAAACATGGTAGGTTAAATGGAATACTTAAATACAGAACAATAACATTCCTAAATACAATATTATACGCCAGTCAAACGAGACAACAAGTTTTTCCACGTTTTATACAATAACAGGTTTCCGAAAAATGTTACCGTCTGCAAAACCGCACATATATATTGCAATAACAATTAAATTTAGAACGCGAAAGGTTAAAAGAGCGATCACACCCTCTCTGTTACATATTAATAAAACAAAAAAACCGCCGACACCTCCAACAAAAGAATTATATGAACGGCACAAAAAAAGTCCTAAATACGTCGCGTACGTGTACCCAGAACACGTCTCCACCCGGAAAATCCAAAAGCTCACAAATGAATAAAATAAACCGTGAGCGGGTAAGAGGGATGTGAGGAAACCGTCGTAGTGCCAAGCGCGGAAACGCGTTCCTGTGTTAACTAACGCGCCAGAGCCGGGGTAGTGTTATAACAAAACGAGCGGCGCGACCGGGGGGAGCCCACGCGGGGGGAAGAGCGTTCAACGCGCGTTCAAGGCGGGAGACTCCGCCATCCTCTACGCCGCCCGCAAAATGAGGCGGGACAAATGCTGCAGACACAGGGTCGCTCCCTCCCTAACTGACGAGAAGTCAACAAAAGGCGCTGGGCCATACTGCCTTTCGGGGCGGGGTTACGCGGTGATAGCAAACAGTCTCCGGGTATTCGATATGGAGACAGGGAGTTATTTAATCAAAATATAATATATTGCAGGTGATAGGAGTTATGGGTAATTTATAGCAATGGTTCCGTTGCCACTGAGAACCTTTTTGATAGTTGCGGTAACAAAAACACATTTTATTTTGTGAAGAAAAATGTGTTTTCCACAAAATACAGTAAACTTGCAAGCAATCTTTTGAAAAAAAGCCTTCGATGCAATAGCACATATTATAATTGATAAATTAAATATAATTAAATACAATCTCGAAAATGGAAGCTTTCTTTCTCTGAAAGCCGAAATTTAGTTTATGGAAAAATTTATTAAAAATTCAGCTGTCAATAAGCTTTTTAACTGGAATGAAATTTGTGTCATTTAAATTTGTATTAAATATTATTGATTTGTTTTTGCAGTTATTAATATCAAATCGCAGCTGCGTTTAATTTCGATCATTTAAATCAAACCTAAAGTATAGCACAAAATAATTAGAGCAAAGCAAAAACAAGTAAAAAACGACAAAAATTTAAAAAAGCAAAATTTTTTGGTATTTCTTTGTCGCTTGAACAAAAACAATGTCATTTTATTTTCTCCTAAAATTTGATTGAATTCTGGTTTATTTAAAAATTGATAAAAAAATTTTAAGTTTTTTATTTGTCGGCGGTAATTTAAGAATTAGCAAATATATTGCTTGGTAAAATTTAAGTTCATCATAACAAATTATTCTAAATTGGTTTTATTTTCATATGATCTGATCGATTGTTCGAAATGGGTATCTCCGCAAAACAATGCCTTCTGCGTCTGGCGCCCGTTTTCTACCTCCCGTTAATCCACGCCGCCCCCTTTTGTGTCTCGCACATTCCAAACAACGCTGCGTGACTGAACGAACGGCCCCATTTTAGCACCGCATTAACTTTTTTTTAAAAACAGGGAGCGGAGCCGTGGAATAATCAATCTTGATTCGTCTAATGTTTTGGCCTTTCTTTCATTCCATTTAAGAATATTTTCCCAAAAATGTTTATTTTTCCAAATTTTTTTGAAAAATAAGCGCAAAAAATACAAGAATTACGCTTTGGGTTCGTGCCGAGTTGATTTTCTCGGGAAACTGAAACGGTGTGGAGTTTCCTTGCGTGACTGGGCAGAGCGTTGAAACGTGGCCACACGGCGAGGCGTGTGTGCGTGCGTAACAAAATACAAAGCTCGCTTTCCGCAACTCCAATAGAGGTCTCAAGAATGAAGTGCCGTGACGCATAAAGCGGAAAAAATACAGTTTTATATAATTTATTTTAAATTTATTTTAAATATTATATATTCTAGGGTACTAATTATTATAAAAATAATAATATTTTTGTATAAATCAAATAAATAAGGATAAACTACTAAACCTCGCTTTAAACGCCTACTTTTTAATATTCCGTTGCAGCTTTCCCGCCCTTTTAGCTCGCGAATTTGCGGATTTTCCACTCGGCGATTGGCAGGCCTCGTCTTTGGGACAGAATGAGTCAGAGCGAGCGTAAATTTTTTGGACTACGCGATTTGTTATGTGATACGCAATTTCTGCGCGTGGGTGAAATGAGTCCCCGTAACCGTTGCCCGTTATCCCCTGTGACTTATTACGCGGACACCCAGCGACAAAAAACAATTCATCGTACGCAAAATTCCATCCCGGATTTGACGCTTTACGAAAAAATTAAACAGATAAATATATCCCTCATTGCCGAAGAGAGCAAGAGTGTGGATAAATATACAAAATCGAGGGGAATCCACGCGCGCAGGTGGTATTTGATAGGCAAAATCCGGGTTGGCCGAAATCAACTTATCAAATTAATAAAGGCTGGTTCATACTTGTGTAAAAACGTCCTTTGGACTTTGTCCAAAGGACGTTTTTACGCAAGTAAACGTTTTTGCATACGTTTATACGCTGTATTTGTCCTTTGAACTTTGTCCAAATTTCCATCAAGCCGCCATTTCTGGATAGCTCAGACTTAAACTATAGTTACACAACCTCGATCAGATTCGTAAAATGGTCGGGTTTAACCTTTTGAGGTGCTATCGTGAGGTTTCACAGCTCCCGTGGTGCCTGACGTATATCGGGCCGTGACAGTCTAAACATAATTTGAAATTGGACCCAATAAACATAGAAAAGTCACAAAAAATAAATAAATATATCGACCGGCTTATTAAACGTTTGTCGGGTTTTTTTTAGTTATAGTTTTTTTTAGAAAAAAAAGAAGCTAAAAGGGTATTTTTAGGAAAAGATAGACTTCAAGTAAAATTTACTATTTTTTACCTTATTTTTAAATAATCTATTTTAGTCAAATATATCGAAAAACAGGGGTGAAATGAAATTCACTATTCTGTTTATCGTAGTCTTGGTTAGTATTTTTTAACTTTTCACAACATAATACAAGCATTTAATAATAAATTAAATGTTTTCATTATATTATTCATTAAATATTTTATTTCATTTATTTTCACAGTTTTAATTGACACAACAATGGCTTTATTTAGAGTTTTTTAACTTTAAACATGTTTTTGTGGTTGTCTAGTCAAAATCCAACTATATTTTTAGATCTTTTCTAATAATAGCAAAAAATGAGCTAAACAAAAAAATACAGCGTTAGTTATCCAACGTCAAAGCTAAAGGTCTGGTAAAAAGTACATTCGACCTATACGACAATCGGATAACCTTGCGTATACTTGTAAATAGTGATGCATTGAGCTGCTCACAAATGGTCAATACCAATTGGTACTCACATATATTTAAATGTGAGTACTCAGGCTCAAGCTCACAATTAATTTAATTGTGAGTACTAAGTAATGCTCAGCTCACAATTAAATTCTGGTGCTCAATGCATCCCTACTTGTAAATGCTTGAAAAGCGTACTGATGAGTCCGTACTACCTCGACAAATCAACACCTGTAGGCTGTAATGCTAAAAACCAAATAAGTTTTCTGTAATTAATTGGGATAATTTATTTTTGTTATACAACCAAACCAATGCATAATGTGTAATTACATTTTTATTACCATTTTGTTATCAAATAATTCTGAAATTCCGACAGATAAAATTTTTGTTTGTCTGCGGTTATTCAAAGAAAATGGTTAAAATTAAAAGTTTTCTTCTTTTTATACTGAAATCAACCAACTTACGCTAGGATGATTTAAATGTCTGATTTTTTTGATGAATATTATTTAGTGACATAAATTAATTTTAAAAAGTTAAACAACAACTTTTTATGACATTTATGAGTAAAAATTATGGTATTGTTGTTGTGCAGAAATAAAAAGCATAATGCATGTGTATTCCAAAGTTTTTTGTAAATTATTTTTTAAACTTAATAAAAAACAAGACTAAAATAATATAAACATATTTCTTGGTTAAAATTTTTACTTCAAGGATTCAGCTGCGGAAGTTTCTCCGTTTTAAATAAGCGGAGCAGAGCTACGGAGCATAGTGTTTTTGAACATTTAATTATAGCAGTTGCTTCTTTGATTATGTAGAAATGTACTGAAATTTTTTAATGCTTTTTAATATATCCATAGATATAATCATAAAACTATTTTTGATCAGAAATGTGAATATTTTAGAGAGCTAAAGTAACCAGGTTTTGTGTTGTTTTTTTTTTGTACAAAAACGGCGTAAAAATCTTATGGAAGTTTAAACGGTATGGGGTTTTCAGAGCTGCGAGTAAAGTAGGAAACCTGAAGCCGCCGAAAAAATTCTGGACCTTCTGTTAGGCTTCGCTTAGGTATAGGTTTAGCAATTTTTATTTTCCGCTCAAAGTTCCCTCGGCTCCATTGACCCTTAACCGTTTAAACGTGGCGTTTAAAATTTACTTTGCAAAACATTGACGGTTCGTCAAAACCAAAATGTATTTTTGATCTTTGAATTTTTTTTTTAGTTTTTCATCCAAATACACTCTTTTTATGCTGTAAAATTCAAAACATGCTTTATATTCTTCAAAATCGCATTTCCATTTTTGTCGTTTGGTTGAAGTATGAGCTGGACTATGTTATTTTCGCACTGATTAATGTAATAAATACATTAATATATGAATAAACGTATTAATGTTCTATCTACGTTATTTATTTTTTAAGTGCATCGTACCGCCTAGTCAAAGAAGTTAAAATGCCGCGGCGGCTTTTTAATAGCGGGTTTCTAACTGCCCCTAAAGTTGAAGCGGGGATAATAGCTTTTTGTGAGCTTAATCTTCTTTTGAGTGGACGTGATCTACACGGCGCGTGCGTTATTTCAATGAAAAAAATTCCTATTTATTGTCCTCCGAACACCTGTTGAAAAGAATGTGACATTCAAAAGTAATTGAAATCCGATAAACTGTTTCAAACTATAACAAAACAAACGAAAATCAGATTAGTAAACACTCAAAGCGAGTGAAGCTTACAGTTTAAAAACAGATTACAGTGAAAACGTATATTAATTGTTATAAATTGTTGAGTTTACTTTATGGAATATTGTTTGATGATGAATTTTTATATAATTAATAAAGAAAAAAATTAAGGTTATGTATGACATAAAAATAAACAGGGCATGCATCCGTATGCACAGATGGGACTAGAATTTAGTTTCAATATTTGAGAACCCTTAAATCTCAGATAATTGAAATTAAGGTTTATGAAAATAACATTTGCAACTGTTGACCCCTATTAATTGATTGAAAGCAAAAATGCGCAATTATACACATCATTACGCGTCTAATAAGCTTGTGAGCTTGTCCACTTTGTATTATTTTGACAAATTTGAAATTACCAGATTGACAAAAAAAATCAAGCCAAGCTGCTTTTTAATTGATAATGAATCTCACATAATAAATAATTTAGGTACGGTGTCTTTTAATTTGAATGATGCACGCACTTGATTGGACGTCTATTGATTTATTTTTATGCGCAGTTTTTCAAGCCAAGAATTAGAAGAAGTAAATAGCTGTGGACGCATTTGTTAGACGTCACATACGTGAGATTTATGGATTGATCGGTTTTTGTCAAATCAGCGTTATGCTAGCATTAGCATCAGTTTAAAGGCTGCGCATTTATTTTTTACACAACCCGCCTCCTAAGATAAGTAGGGTAATTGACTTAAATTCGGCCAGCGTTAATTTCGGCCTCTGGATAT